>CACKRE030000405.1:78785-89472 GCA_902602495.3 Ectocarpus sp. CCAP 1310/34 | reverse complement strand
GGGGGGGGGGGGGGGGGGGGGGGATCAATCAGGAACGGACGGGCTCGGTCTGACAGATGGGCGAAGGAGCGAACCAAGCATCAGAACAAGACACCGATTGCAGAAAAAGAGCAGCGGCCAACACACATGCGTGGAAGACAAAAGCACCAACGTCTTGCGCTTGGGTATGCCCTCTCCAACAAAAATGAAACCACACACATAAACACACACAACGCGGCTGCTCCGTCCAGTGCGAAGATCCAAACGCGAACGTGACAACTGCAAATAAGATTGCAACACATCCTTCGACTGCTGCTGTGGTACTATCTCGAGCGGGTAAACAGCCGAGATTTAATAAAAAATTTAACATTTTCTACAAAAAAAAAAAAGAATGAGAACGCTCGTGTTCTTCACCGCGCGCACCTCCCGGAAGTGCTCCTTCTGTGCGTACTTGTCCTGGACCACGCTGATGGTCCTCGGGCTAGGCTGGACCTTCACCCCGCGGGCCTCAAGGTCCGACAGAAATTCGCAGTTCACGTGCTCGATCTCCACCGTCAGGATGTCGCACAGCTCTGCCAGCTCGCTGACNGGGGGGGGGGGGGGGGGGGGGGGCTAGAGGTTGAGAGTTCGGATGAGGTTGATGGGGAGGGGGTAATCGTGGAAGCACTTGCCGCAGTCGTTAGACGATTGACTTCGCACCCCTACGATGTAGGGACAGAGCGATATGCCGGGGGAGGGGGGGGTAACAAGTCATTTACGCGTTCGCTTTCTCCCTCTCCCGAAATTGTTTTCGTATCCGCCGCGACGACGGTGGACCGGGATACCTACCCCTGGGTGACGTAAGTTATCACACCCTCCGGACCGATCATAATAGCTCGATTTTTCTCCACGACGAACATGGCGCCACAGCAGTCAGATGTTAACTTTTCGGAAAGCTCTCAATGGGACGGTTCCGACCTCACCATTTTCGGCACCGCTGCTGTGGAGAAATCCAGCTTTTGAAAATCGGTCCAGGGGGTGTGAAATCTTGTGTCATGTGGCCCAACGGTACGAGTTTGTCCGTCCACTTTAGCTACGCCGTGAGGTTGATCGCGTTCTTTGAGGGAGGGGGGGAAGGACTGGACTTGGAAAGCCCAAAGAACGGGGGGGGGGTGCGCTAGTAGTGTGGATGGAGATTGCTTTGAATAGACGCATCCTCGTACCTTGGAGGCCACCACGACATGTTTTGGGAGCGCCGTCCCACCGTCGGGGGTGTTTCCACAGAGCTGTGCGAAATAGTGCGCACAGCGCTAAACTTCACACACCTGGCAAAGGGCAACTTGTGTGCAGGTTCTGTAGAGCCACCCCTCGCGGACTTCTTGTTGTTTTAGCCCAGAGGCCCGGGTTCAGGCTTCCCCGCCGCTTGCAAAGAACGCTTTGTAGAATATTTACTTCTACATTACTACTACTGTTTTGTATTTTATTTACTTTTGAGACACTGGTACTGTTTTTGTCATGCTCTTGCAGATGCGTCGTTCCATTCTCTGTACTTACGTACAAATATAGAGCTTGGGATAGCTTCGCCATGGACTAGAAGTGCCATGCCATGGCCTGCCGATGTGCCGACTACATACACCGTCCTCGAGCAACATGCAGCAGTGATGTCTGTCTCCCCTGTGGGTAACAGGCTCAACAAGATCGTTTCTTGGCCATCTTGTGTGCCGGGCTGCCGTTTGTCCTAGGGGGAGTCGAAGATGTAGGCCATTTGTGTGCGCTGGAAAACAAGCCACACGCGTTTTGAGTGCGATGTCCCCTATCTAGAATGTGCGTGAAGATGGGCTTGTACGGGGGATGCATTTGTACGGGGACTGGACTAAGACTAGTCTACAAACGGAAGCAGAGTTGCTGGATGTATTGTTTTGTAGACAGCACACCTTGCTGCGTGTTAAGTAGGCCTCATGTAAATGATGCACGTACATCGGTTACATTAGCCATGAGGGGCGACAAAACTAGAGGCTCACTGTTCTCAAGCTCCACACGTTTGAGTGGCGGCGCCATCTGTGTACCTGTGGATGTGAGTCTGCCCGTATTACAGCAGCAGTCCGGCATGTTGCATGCGTGTGCTCCAAGTGCTAATGACGCGCGGCGGAATCAAACCAGCAAGTATTCGGGGGATATCTGGTACATGAGACTACAGAGGGCATTCATGGCAGAGCATCGCCACCGTTTGTGTGGTTCGATGAGAAGCGCCTGGGCAAGGAGTGTGCCGAACAAAAAAATCTGAGGTGCTTGTCCCGTGCCAACCCTCAACACCTGCTGCTACACCTTGTACGCACCGTAACGCAAAGTCACACGCGACGAATTTTGAAAAACCGCTTGTTGGCAGCAAGTGCAAACATGAAGTAAAAGCCTATATGTGGGCGCTGCCGCGACCACTGCCCCAGCGCACGCTACTGGAAAGGAAGATTGCGTCCTCCTCCTCCCCCGTGTACCCTCTGCTGCTGCGCGTGTCTCACTTGATCTTGTCCGCATCGCGATAGCTGCCCTCGACGGCTAGCTCCGCCACCTGCCCGGCCGGCGAAGCCGTGCCCAGAGGATCCAGGACCGCCACCTTTACGCCCAGTCGGTGCCCTGCCTCGGCCATCATGCGGCCCAGCTGGCCGCCCCCGAGGACCCCCACGGTTCTGCTGTCCATGCCTGCTATGTGAGCTCTTCTTGCAACTCTCCTGTGGTGCGGTGGCGTGGCAAGAAGGGATGACACTGCTGCTGCTGCTGCTGCTCCGCCGCCTGCTGCCTGCCGCCGAAAATAATAATCTTGGCAGCCCCGCTTGTTGAACGCCTCCTAATGTGTGCGTCCAACCCGGCACCCGGCACACCAACAACAGCAGACAGCAGTAGCAGCTGCTGTAGCGTGGGAGAGCTCGAGCGGAGGTATGGGAGACGACCTCGGTGATGATTGGGGGGTGAAAGGGCTTGACTCCGGCGATGAAGGCACCTCCACGGCGGCTGCCGCTGCGGGTAAGACGACGGCGGTGGCTGATGATACCCATACACCTTCACCACGAAAATGCGGCGCAACTCCTCTCCTGTACTGCTGTTCTGCGCGGCTCTCCCTGCTGTCGCTGTGGGCGTTGGCTGTGGCCAATGACAGCAGAGCTCCTAGTTAACAGCCGTCCCATAAGTGTTGAACGGCCAGCCCTCTGAAGCGTTTCTGTCTCGAGCATCTCGTCCTGCACAGATACCCCTTCGTTGATGCCGCTCTAGGAGAGATTTCCACTCCAGTGCTTTACACCACATCCCCGCCAGCCATACAACTCAACGCCTTCTTTTGGCCGCATGGCGACCAAGACATGTAGTGCCGTCAGAGCTGCAACCTTGACACACCAGGCAACGTAGAGACTGGGTGTGACAGCGTCTAACGTCAACCAAGATTTGGTGATGCAGTCTTTCCCTGTCCCCCTGCTGTGCGAGTCGCTTGAATGCACACCTGGCTTGTAAACAGGTGGCATGATATTGCGGAGGTAGACTAGGTGAGGAAGATTCCCGCGCACCAACAGCAGTACGGATTGCCTGCTTACACACAGGAAGTCAATGCCTGCTATATGACCTTGTGAAAGTGGTGGATGGTAAGCATTAGCTCAAATACCCTGTCTTGATTGGAACTCGATCCCTACCCCCCCCCTCCCTCTCTCTCGCTCTCTCTTCACCCGCTCCCTACCCCTTTCTCGCGGCCTTTCGGCAGCAGTTGCGCCCAAGGAAGTAACCAAGAAGAAAAAAAAACCCAACAACAATACGAAGAAGAACGACAACAGCAGCAGCATCACAAACACTCTCGCCGGGCGAAAGCGCGGCAGGTCCCAGCTCAGCCCAGAGGGCTTCGAGGAGACGGACAGCAGCGAGGGCGACGGGGAGGAGCAGGAGCAGGACGAGGAGCAGGACGAGGAGTCTAGGCTTAAGGCGACAGAGGAGGAAGAGGCGACGCTCAGGCGTGCAGAGAAGAAGAAGCAGAAGCTAAAGGCATTCAAGGTAAAAGTTGTGGTATGTCGCGGCCCACGACTGCACCGAAGCAGCAGGGGATGTTAGTCGCCCCCAGACGCTGCCGCCGCCGCCGACGTGCCCAAGCTCTTCTTTTGCACACCTTATTATCATTCGTAATCACGTCACTGGGCGAGCGAAGGATACAACGATAGCGGGTAAGATCTTTCTTTATCCTGTCGCTTCAAATGAACGTGCTCCACGCGGCCGCTGTGGCCTACTGCTGCGCTTTCTCTCATCGCCACATATGAACATTTCCCCCCACTTGCCACTGCTGGTGCTGCTGCCTTCCGTCTCACCCAATTTTTCGTTTTTTTCGTCTACGCTTGCCAACGATTCACCCGAAGGCGAAGTTGAAGGAGAAAAAGAAACGGAGATCCCATGAGGAATCGGTGGCGCCGGCGGCGACCAAAACCGGGGATGGGAGGGAACAGGGAGCAAAAGCGGGGGCAGCGGTGACCAAGACCGTCGAGGAGGAGGCCGACGAGCTGTGGGCCAGGTTTTGCAAGGTCCGGGGGGACCTAGTGACCCCGCTGGAGCTCGACTTTCCGTGGATAACCGCTGGATCGCTTGCTCGGGTCGAAGGGTTCGGTGCGCACACCGCTATGAAGCTCGTCGGGTTCATCAAGGGTGCGCTTCTTCTTGATCTATCTGCTTTGCTTTACTTTGCTCTGTGTTTGCTGCTTTGTGTGTGTCTTAACTGTCAGCATCAACCGCGCTGCAATCCGGGTGATAATGTGAACAGACATCAGTCTCAGCGCGGCTGAAAACAGGAAAAATGCGCGCTCGCGCGCGTGTGTGTACATGTTTCTTTTTGTTGGCGTCGACGGCGCTGCAAAGCAACAAACCAGGTGAACGATGTGAACGTACGCCAGTAGTGCGGCTTTTCTTGCGGTAAAACTAGTGCTGTATCCCAAATACGCTGGCTGCAGTATTGCCCGCGGCTTCCCCCGATAGCAAGCAATGTGGCCGTGTATTTTTTCCTCGGCTCTTTTGTTCATGTGCGTTCTCGCTCTCCCTGTGCCTGGACGGACCAGCGGTAAGCGCTGTGAATGCAATACCTGGGCGCTCTGCTCTTGCTTTTTTTTTTAGGACATGCGGATGGTGATAATGCTGTCTGAACGCTTGTCTGTCTCTCCACCTCTGTGTGTGTATATATGTGTGTGTTTTGCCCTTCGAGGCATACGAACCCGAATTGGCCCCGACCCTTCCCACCAACGTTTTTTTCTGCCCCCGCCTTCCTTCCCTTCCCCCCATCGTCGTCCACAATCGCAGCGTCCCTCCCAGACTGGAAGAAGAGAATACAGAATAGAAACAGCAACGCCCCAAGGGGAAGCCCGTCGGTGCTCATCGTCTGCGCGGGCGCGCGGCGCTGCGTCGAGGTACAGTAGATATACGTCCGTACACCGGGGGGTCTCATGGGGACGTGGAGTTTGCCACCTGAGTCTCTTGTGAAGCAATGACACTACTGTTGAACGAGTCTCCTCCGTGGTGTTACGAAAAGAGGGGGGGGGAAGAGTGTCGGCGAGAAAAGGGGCGGGTGTGCGGTTGCCATGCTCCTGTTGCCGAAGCTCGACCAGAGAACGGTACAACAAGGACCCCCGAGGTAGGTAGACCGGCAGAGCGGGCTACCCTAGTGACGACACGGCAGCGGGTGAAGCTTTCGGGGAGAGGAGGGTGATGGGGATCGTGTTTGTCCTTATCAGAGGTGTGGTCTCGGGGACTTGTCTCTCGCTTGAAAAGCTTTGTCTGTATCCATCCACCCATACACCCCCTTCTCCCCCGTTCATTCTTGTTTTCATCCCGCGGAGCCCTTGTCCCCTTCACACAAACGGTAAGTACCAGGTGTTTTTGCGTTCCGTTCTCCACCGCCTACCGCCTACAGTAGTCTTGGACTTAACCGCCTCGGACATAATCGAACTCTGCTGTTTTTTTTTCGCTGCCCGTCTCTTACCTGCTACAGGTGATGAAACACTTGACAGCCTTTCGGTGCCAGGTGGTGAAGCTGTTCGCGAAGCACCTCAAGATCGAGGAGCAGAAGGTCATGCTCCGGAAGGGATGTTTCCCCCTCGGGGTAAGAACGCGGTCGTGTGTGACGGGAAGGAGGGGGGGGGTGTACTCATAGTTGTGCATGCCGTAGTCGTTAGACCGTTGACCTCGCATCCCTACAAAGCCGGGACGGAGCACGCCGGGTTCTCACCGGACCAGGCTCTCACATCACCAAGCGCGAAGCGCCGTGAGATATTCGGCGAGTCGCATGAAGGGTGCGCTGCATCCTGCTAAGGGTGTTCGGCATCTTGTGCTTACTTCCTTGCGTACGGATGACAGCTGCGTATGAATTAATTTACTTTCTGGTGCTTTCACTTCCAGAGACAGTTGTAAGCACTGTGTAACTGCCTCGAGGGTGCTTGACCATTTTAACACAACGTGGTGCGATTTTCCCCCCTTTGCGCGGAGCGAGGGTTCTCGACCCCGCACAACATGATCTACTCGACCATCATCACCGTTACTGCCGCAAGCAATAACAAAGGCCATAAAAAAAAACGGTAACCTGGTTGCCGAGCTCACGAAGTGAATTGGCTTGTTTTACAACGTAGTTGCTAAGCGACGAAAACCCAACCCCGATGGCAAACACCCGGGGGGGGCGGAGGGGGGGGGGGGGATTGCAAGTAGCCCCTGGAACCCGGATTCGTCGGAAGGTTTCCACTGTGGCCGTTATTTCTTTCGTAAAATACGAGGGTTTTCTAGTAGACACCGTTATATGCTACCGCAGGTACTGCGTGGTATTCATTTTGTGTGCAGGTTTTTTGCTGCGGTGTTTTGTCACAACAACAACAACGTCAGAATTAAGATGTACAAAAGTAGTAGAGAAGTGCAAGGGCATTCAACAACAACGAGGACACTTGGACCGGACCTAGGATCGATTTCAAGAGCGTTCGCGAAACCAAAGTACATGGTATGCTTCCACGCTGTATACCATCATGCATGTCGAAGAATCGTACAAAAACAAAAAAACGGCTGTTTCTTGTGTGGATCGTGAAGCGCTCACGACAACACTGACCCCCCTACTATAGAAACGGACAAGACACACACAGCGTGTCACGCGGACGAATAACAGGGACGTGAAGCCCCAAGACTCGTACGCTGGTACTCGCCCTGCCTATTTCTTGCGTGGAGGTTCGTCAACAATCGATTTTCTGTCATGAGCAACCGCCGCTGATGTTGTTCTTTTCTTCGCTTGAAACTCGTGTCAGTTTTTAATCCATCGCCTTATTGTTGTGCTTGTTATTTTTCGTGTGATGCCGCCGTTTCCGTTGTTTTTGGTGGAATCGGTCAATCGAATGGGGTTCGCCTAATGATACATGTTGTCTTGAGCGCTGTATTTCCTGTGATGCATTTTTCGGTGATGTCGTCCGTTTTCTTTTTTTTTGGTGGAATCGATCCATCAATAATAGGGCCCGCTGCTGCTGTTGCTCCCACAGGTTGGGACTCCGGGACGCATGCGCGCGCTTGCCGCCGCCGGGTCTCTCCGCCTGGACTCGTCGGCGCTGGTCATCCTCGACCTCGAGAAGAACGTCAAGGGCAGGAGCGTGCTGGACATGGACGGGGTTTCCGGGGACACGATGGCTTTCCTCTCGGACTGCGTCCGCCCCCACCTGGCATCGGCATCCAGCGGCGGTGGCGGCGGCGGTGGTGGTGGTCCCCAGGGGAAAGGGGCTGCGACGGGGCAGCTGAGGATAGCGCTGTACTGATGATCAAGTTGAGGCTTGGCGTGGTTGTTGTAAGCGTTGTAGCGCGGCCATCGGAAAGCGGCGTTGTTTTCGGAGCGCGCGGTTCCGGTTGTTCTGGAAGCGTGCCGATGGGTCGGGAGCGGTGGGAGGGAGTGGCGGCGGATATGGGGTGCGGCTCCAAGGGATGGTAAACCGTTCGTGCAACGATATGTAACGAGCGGATGCGAGGCTGGCAACGGCCGCGGCAAGAGACGCCGCGTTGGGAGGAACTTGACCCCTCGGCGGTGAGGCAGGCAGGGCGCGCTTTGTTTCTAGACTGGTCTTGAATTGTGTATCCCGATTGTCGCTTCTGCTTTAGTAGAAACATCCGGGGCGTAGTGACCTACCAACCAGTCCTGTGTTTTTTTTTTTTCGAGCCCAGGGAGAGGGTAGGGATGGGAAGCCTTGGAGCGTCGACGATGCGGGGCGACTGGCCTGCAGCGGAAACGCGTCCTCATCCACCGTTCGTTGCCGACTTTGAACGCCGTGTGCGATGGGGATAGCCCTGTTTTTGGTTTGCCTTTGGGGTAGGTGTACACAGGTAAGTCCCGTTGAGACCTTTCCTTTTTTTAGAAAGGATACATAATGTCACAGAGAGACTACCCGTTCGAGATACATGTGGCGACAGTCGAAAGGGAGGTGCTATTATAAGTATTTTCAGTGATTGGAGGGAAACCGGCCGGAAATGGCTTATTATTATTTTTTTTCTTAGTGGCTCCCTCTCGTGCCTTTCGGCGTTGTCATCTGTGCGGGGGGGAAATGTATGGCGCGTTCGAGAAATAATGCTCATGGATGTCGGAGAGGATTGGGGGGAATCTGCTCGCGCTAGTTTTCTAGTGCGTGTGGCAAGCAAGGCCGCCGTCTCTGAAAGTGACAACCTACGAAGCGGTTGACCTAGACTGCTGTATGTAGACTCCCCGGGTGCTTTACAAGGGGTGCCTATTATAACAAGAGGGCTGTTGAGCGAAAGTTGATTTTGCCCACGAACGCAAAAACTTCACCCGTCTCTCAAATAAGCACATGCGTGCCTGGTTCGAACCTTGTGTGGCGAAAAATTGTTCGAGTATCATCAAGTGCCTAGGGCCATGATTGTCAAGTGCGACACTGCCGCTGGGGGCCTCGAATCGAGAACAATGCTCAACATCGTCCTCGCGACGAAAAAAGAGACTCATCCTGCCTGATCCGTGGGTACAGGGGAGCCGGTAAGCATTCTAAAGGGCATGAGGAACACAACGGATATAGGCTACGGGAGAGCACAGACATCCCACTCCCAAGTGTACTGCAGTGTAGCATTGCAATTCAGAAGTATCCTCGGGGCTCCGTAGAGTACACATTTTCAAATTTTGTATCCTCCCCCCGTAGCTGGCCTACCGCACACACCAGGCACGCACCGAAGCCTGATACACACAGCACCAGCGGAGGCGTGCGAGAGCTAGGCATCGACACACAGCAAGTAGAATCTGTGTGTACGGATCCCACGTGTATGGAACGTCGCCGAACGCAGGAGCCTACGAGGAGGTTGGTCGGGCCAGGCGAAAAGCGAAGCTGGTGCTGCTGCTTCTGTGTGCAAGGAGGGCTGGCTGACCCGGTGACAGTTTGTTTGCTTGCTTGAGGAGGTAAGCTGGCGGCGCGTGTGTGGGAGAGATGGCCGACATCGGAGGAGACAGCGCTTCCATCATGATGGGACCCATCGACCCGTCTGCCTTTACCGGTGAGCCTACACACGAGGAGGGCACCTCTTGAGTGTGGGAAATGTGCTGCAGTTTATTTTTTGAATACTCGCTTCCTTCATTTCATATAATCGAGGGAGGCTAAGTTGATGCGGAGGGGCAACTATGCTTGACCCCACAGCTAAAGCCGTAGGCCGTCATGTTTTTGGTGGAACTGGAATAGCACACGCCCGCTGTAAACTACAGAGGCTGCCCAGTAAACAGCAAAGAGATCCAAACACAGCGCGTGCGGCAGCACCGAATTCGAGGTAATGCGGTAGACACGCAGCGTATTGTCTCTTTTTTATATCAAGTCACATCCGGACATCTTGGGGGCAGCTGCTGCACTGTAGAGTAGCCTGCATCAGTAGTAGCATCGATGTTCATTTATTACAGCAGTATTACCTACCAGAACAGTATGGTGGTACACGGTAAACCTACCGAGAAGGTGGACAGAGAACGGCACGGTTTCTTCAGGTGACAGCGCACTTATGGAGGCCCCGCTGATTCCTTCTGGCGAGCGACTACAATCAAGGCGAGCACCGCGGAAGGAAAATAGTGTGAAAAGAACACGATCTTTACATCAGAAAAGGGGCCGCTGATCCTCCTTCGCGATTAGAATGCAAGCACCTCAAGAGCGGAGATAGTAAGTAAACGCCAGCGTTTGGGGGTGCTTCCAGCCGCGTGTTGGCATATTTGCTTACGTGTGCATATGCCGAGATGTGTACTCCTTTAATATGCTGAATTCCAGAATAGACGGGTATTGCAACGTAACCACGCTCTTGGCGCCGTAGTCGGAAACACCCTCACCACCTTCCAAAATTGACTTGCGGGATGTCAACTCACAGCAGTTACGAACGGCCAGGATTCGCCGCCATGTTGAAACGGCTATTCGGGGTGATAAGTTCTCAAAAGTCTCATTATATGCACACTTAACGTTTCCAACGAGAGCGTGGTACCATGCGTTGAAGGTACTGGATTTCATTTTGCACAGGACTCTCTTTCCTCCTGCGGTCTCAGAACGATTTTTTTCAGAACGCCTTGCTGTTGCTGTACTTTTCGCCGTTCTGCGGTAGTCCGTTACCCTGTACATCTCCCTCGACCCCTCTACAAGGTAGCTGCTGTTGTTGGCTTTCGTTAAAGTTGTACGTTTTCCACTGGTCGTGCAAGCATGGGTTGTCGTGTCCCGATCGCACCCCCCCCCCGGTCGTTGTT
>CACKRE030000405.1:67503-78741 GCA_902602495.3 Ectocarpus sp. CCAP 1310/34 | reverse complement strand
GGTCGTTGTTGTTCCCCGCCCCCGCCCCCCCCCACAATCGCCTCCTCCGACGACGAAACAGGGCGCGACGAAGACCTATTCCTTCCGGGGGAAAGCCTCTTCGGTTTCTCCGCCGCCGCGGGGATGGAAGGCAACAACGCCCCCGACGTCGGCGGCGGCGACGGCAGCAACCCCTCCTTTCCGGGAGGCTCGGTGGCGTCGCTGTTGTTCCCGCCGATGGCCTCTTCGCCGTTGCAGGCATCCTCCGGCTCTTTCCAGCCGTCGGCCTCCCTCCCGCCAGGGCCCGATTCGGCGGCGGCGGGCGGGGCGGTGACGGTCCGAGCGAAGGGAGCGGCGGAGGATCGCAGCGAAGGAAGCGGCGAGGGCGACGGTACGAGTGCCGCCGTACAACCCCCTGCGCGAGCAGCACTCTCGCTCAAGCAGTCGCTCGATGCCGCCATTGTTTCCGCCGCAGCCCGTGACGCGAAGAAAGCCGCCGCGGCGGCGGCGGCGGCCGAGACAGAGAAAGTGTCAACGAAAGCCAAGAGCTCGGTACGGGCTCGTCGCCGTTGTGGCGGCGGCGGAGGCGGAGGCGGTTGCGGCGGCGGCAGGAAAAAGATTAAGAGCAAGGGCAGAACCGGTGTGGGCGGGCGCGATGTCGATGCCGGAAAGAAAGCAACGACAGCCGCCGCTGGTGGCACCGCGAGCGCGGTCACGCCGCGACGACCAGCAAGAAACCTCAGGAGACCTAGGCAGGAGTCGGCCAAGAGTACCTCGCCAGTGGCCACCGCTGCCGGAGCTGCGGCGACGGCCCCCGATCTTCCGGTTGCTCCGCCGGTGTCGGGGGTTAGCTTGTCGGCGGGGATGGAGCTCATCCCCGGGTTCGAGGACACAATCGACTCGCACTTCATGACGGCGTTGCTGCAGAGGGGATCCGACACGCAGCCCGGCGTCTCTTCCGCCTCCGTCTCCGCCTCCGCCTTTGCGTCTGCCGAGAGCCAGGTGTTGGCGGCGAACAACGGAGGGGGTGGGGACCCGGGTGGGGAAGAAGTCGTCGGCTTCGGGAGCAATCCGGAGTTGTCCCTGGGCTTTCTGGACGCGCTGCTCGTGGGATACGACACGCAGCCGAGTGAGCTTAACGCCGCCGATGCCGCGGACGCCAAGGGGACGCCGGGGAATAGTTCGGAGTCCGCGGTCCCGGTGGTACTGAAGGCTGCGGCGGATGATGGAGGCTCGGCGGACGGGGCGGGGGTATCGATAGCGCGGGACGCGGGGGGCGACGCTGCACCGTCGTTGCCACCACCACCGGGCCAGGCGTCGGCGCCGCCGTTGCTCCCCACGCGCGATATTTTGTGTCCGGCGGCGGTGGCGGTGGCTGCTGCTGCCGCCGGCGCGACGTTGTCGTCGTTCCGGTCGTCTCGGCACCCGGCGCGCTCTTCGCCGGCAGCGGCGTCGCACCCTTCGTCGGTTTCTTTGTCCGCGGCGCCTGTTGCTGGTGGATCCGGAGTCGCCGCCGCCGCCGCCGCGGTGGCAGCTTCTCCGGCCGCTGCATCACCTTGCGGCGAGAGCCGGACTACAAGGGTGGGTATTCCGCTTCCTGTGTTTTTTTACCAAAGATTGTAGTCGACTTGCACTATCGTCTAGCCCTCCGAGAAGTATGTCTTTTGGCACCGAACTCCGACAGCCTCGCCAGTACGAAAGGATGACAGCATGCGGGGGTTGCTTTGTATGGCCCGAACCCGGGCATTTTGATTTTGCTTACGCCTCGAGAAGTGAAATTTTCCTCGCACGGCTGAGGCTACGCCTCTCGGAATACACTTGACACGCCTGTATCGTCGCCAGAAACACGCTCTCTTCCCTCTATATTCTGTTCGCTCAACTGAGCATACCCGAGGTTGTCAGGGCACTCAAAATCGCGGCACGAGTGCATGTTTTCCCCCGCGTTTCTACCTTCGAATCCCCCCTCTCCCTCCACTTCCGCCGCCCGGTTGACCTTATTTTTACTCTCGTCCAGGTTGAGCTGGCCACCGCATCCGACCCCGGCGTGGCGAAGCTTTCCACCAGAAGGAAAACCGACAAGCCGAAGCGCACCGCCACCGCCACCGTCACCGTCACCGCGATCACCGCGGCAGCAGCAGCGACGGCGGCAGCGGCACCACGTAGAGCGTCGTCGGATGCACCACCCGGGGAAGAAAAAGCGGCGCAACTGGCGGACCCAAGAGCGGTGGAGCCCGCTAGCACAATACAGACGACGAAAACGCTACCCAAGGAGAAGGCCATGGAGCCGCAGCAGGAGGGAGCCGGAGCAGTGCCCGCTTCAGCTCTCCCGCGCGCCAGCGCCGGCACGACGCGGGGGCGGGTGGGGGCAGCGGTTGATGAAGCGATGCAGACGCCTGCCGTGCGACGGGACGAGGTGACGGACAGGTCGAAACAACCGCAGGCTGCGACGCAGCCGCAGGCGAAACCTGCCCCACCCCCGCTGCCCCCCTTGCCGCCGCCGCCGCCGCCGCCGGTGGTCCCCTCGAGGACGGGTTCATCATTCTCCGGGAATGCTGCGGTCGTGACGGAGGGCATGGGTACGGGAGGGTTTGTTGGTCAGCCCGCCGGGTCGGCGAGACCGCCGCCGGTGGCGGCAGAGGCCGTGCGCGGGCGGTCGCCGCCTCGCCAGCTGCCCCGCAAGGTGTCCCTGCGGTTCTCCCCGCGGGATGAATCCACGGAGGGCAAGGTGTCGGAGCACGGCTATCTCCCTTTCCAGAAGCTCACTGCGCCGGTGAGTATTGGCCGTTTCGGGGGGGGGTTGGCAGTGGCGGCAGGGGTACGGTGCCGGGGACGGGAGTGACACGTCATTGTATGTTCGTGACTCATGATTTGCAGTGGGGTTTCGTTGGAGTATTCAACTCAAGGATTACAATGTGCAATGTATCGGAGTGACATGATCTGCTGTTGTGGTTCGTACGTTGAATCAAGTTGAGGGTTCGCGAGATTGGCTCCAGAGACGTGTGGGGGAGGATGTGCTTGATGCCGCCGGTGCGGGGTCTGTACGAGCAGCCAGCCGCACACAGCAGCAAGACCCCTGCGGCTGTTAGCCAAGATTCGTGACGCTGTATCCATGGGCAACCTAAAGTGAAAATGAAAAGGAGCATGTAGCAATACACAGACTCAGACGCTTGCGCCGCTATTCTACTTGGTGTGATGATGAAATTGACACAGATAGCTTGCGGGTTGATCACTTGTTCGACGAACGATGAAAGCGTTGGGCCCTGTACTCTAACCACTCTCTTCACGTTCCCCCCCTGGCCGTGGCGACCGTTTTCAGCTGTCGAAACCTCTCGAGGCGGTGTTCAAGTTCATGGTGAAAAAATGGAGCGAGGTCGCGTACAGCGACCTCAACAGCATCCGCATCGTCTTCGACGCGGATGCCGGCGACACCGGCGTGCCGACGGCGGCGGCGAGCACCCCTGCCCTCTCGCAACCGCCGCCGCCGCCGCCCGCTGACCGGACGGTCGTGTGGGGCGCGGAGCTAAGCAAGAGGCCCCTCCTGGACCTCGTCAGCGCTCTGCCGGGCCCCGCGCTCGACCGCGTCTGCGAAGAGCAGGCGTTGAGCCTGAGCTACACCTTCTTGACTGGCCCCGTCGGCCCGCCCCCTTCCCGCGGCTCGGCGCCGTGGGACGCCGCGCCAGAACAAGAGCCCGCCGCGGCCGTTCGGCAGACCCTGACCCCGACCGCAACGCCTCGGCCCCCCCCGCCGGTAGTAGCACCGACGACGATGGGGCGGCGGCAGGCTGTAGTAGTACCGCGGCTGGGGGCTCTCGGGTGCCCGTTTTCCATACCCGGAGTAGGCGGTGGCGCGGTGGCCGGCGGGAGCGCTGCTGCTGCTGCTGCTGCTGCTGCTGCTGCTACGGCTGCTGCTGCCGCGATGGTCGCTGCTCGGGGAATGGCGTGGAAGGCACCGGTGATGGTCCCGCCACGGCCGCCGCCGCCGCCGGGGAACTTCGCGAGCGGTAGTCAGGCGATGGCGAACGCCATCGCCGCCGCTGCCGCGACGGGGGGGGGTACCGCCGGGGCCGGTGCCTTGCCGAACAACGCCCCGCGTCCGTCGCGAGGGGGCGGCAAGGGTGGCGTCCAGGGCGACACGCTCGCCAACGCCACCCTGAAGAAGCACTACAAGAACATCAGTCGGATGCTGCAGCGGCAGGGCATCGCATCGCCGCCGCCGCTGACCCACTTCCTGCCCGGCGGGCTGTTCGCCAGGATGCACACCGCCGCCGTCGCCGGCGCCATCGGGAATGCGGCGGAAGCGGCGCAGCAGGCACTCCCTGGACGCGTCGAGGTACCTGCGAGAGCCTCGGCGCCAGGATCCTCAGCGCCTGCTGCCGTGCGAAGGGGACGACAAGACCGGATCGGGGAGAAACAGAAGAAGCAGGACCCTCCTTCTCCCGACAGCGAGAAAGGGTTCCAAGACGGGGCCGTCGACAGCGGCGGCGGCGGCGGGGACGGCGGTTTCGAGGACTTCGGGGGCGACGCGAGCAACGAAGTGGGCGACGACGAGGCGCGCGGCGACAAGGCCAGCGGTGCGCTGATGGGAGAGGAGACGTGCATGGCTCTCTTCGGCGGGAACGGAGTGGAGCTGCTCGTGGACCCGTCGCCACCGGGAGGCACGGGCGGGGCGGTAGCGGGGGTAGACGAGAGAGCGGGTGCGAAGACGGCGAAGCCGGATGCGGCAGGGCCAGTGCAATCATCGCCACCACTTAATGGCGGGATGACAGCAACCCCGGCGGCGGCGGCGGCGGCGACGACGACGAAGCCGGCGGGGGCAATAAGCGTGGGGGTGTTGGAAAAAGTGAAGGAGGTGTCGCCCCTCACTGATCCCCCCCTGCGGCGATCGACAAGCACGGCCGTAACGGCGCCGGCACGGTCCGCCGGGGCGCCGGCGTCTCCGCCGCCTGCAGACAGTACCCTCATGGGAGAGGAGACGTGCATGGCTCTCTTTGGTGGGAGTGGAGTGGAGCTCCTCGTCGACCCGTCGACGTCACCGACTGAAGCGGGCGAGGCGGCGGCGGCAGAGGAGGCAGAGGAGGAAGGAGGGGAACAGAAGCGTGCAGGTTTGACTTCAGCGTCGGAGACGCCGCAGCAATTAGGAGGTAGAGGAGCGGGAGAAGACAAGGACTCGGGACGATCACCCGCTCCGCCCGCCCTGCCGCAGAAGTCGCTACCACCGCACACGGTGGCGGCTGCGGCGGCGGCGGCGGTAGCAGAAGCAGGCGGAGGGGCGAGCGCACAGCCAGTGTTGCCAGCACGCACTGTTGGTGCTGTTGTTCCATCGGTGAAGGCTGCGGGGGTAAAGTCAAGCGTGGACGGAAATGTTCCCCCAGACTCGAAGCTAGTTCTTCCATCGCGCTTGGACAGCAGTGCGCCGGTGGTGTGTGCGGGGGGTTCGACGAGGGACAATCGCGTGGAGCAGCGAACCACCCAGGCGGTAGTCCAACCAAAGAGTGGAACCTCGAAGCCGCTGCCGACCACGCCACCGGGCACCGCTAGTGCCCCATCGACAGCGCGCACCGCGGCGGCATCGCCAGCGACGCAAGAACCACTGCCGCAGACGTCGGCATCAGTTTCATCCACGCCCGTTGAGACGGCAGCGCGGTCCCCCGGCTCGTCTCCGCTGCCGGCGCCGCGGCCTGTTTGCAAGGTGGGAAGCCTTCCGACACGCGCAAAGTTCGGTCGCCCGCGGTCGCCCACCGTTCCTGCTGCAGCCACCGCCGCCGCCGCCAGTGCGTCTTCGACGACGCGGGCGCCGGAGCCGGCGGACGAGGGGCCCGCGCGGTCGAGTGGCGCGGGGACGGGCAAGACTCCTGCGGGGCTAGGGCAACGCCTCCCGCCTTCCCCCGAGGTGCCGATGGCGCCGGCCGCCGCCGTGAAGCCCGGAGAGTCCGGCTCGTCGGCCTGCTTTCGGCGGCAGCCTGCGCCAGAGCCAGCAGTAGCGGCAGCAGCGGCGGCGACCACGGACAGCGCTGGTTGCGTCGTTGCTGACAGCGAAGCGGAGGTATGTGGTTGTCGGGATGGGTTGTTGCATGATATGGAACCTACTCTAGGATACGGTGTCGTATACAGTAGGGTGTTTGGAGGCGGGCAGCTTGTTGTGAGAAGCGCAAAGAATGGTTGACTCAGGACCTTGGTATGTTAACGAGTGCGCCGGGCATGCTAGGCCATGTACAGCAGAAGGGGGACCGCCCCTCTACCAACACATACCGCCAATGATACACGAAACCCCCTGAATCTCCGTAGATCAGTATCGAGAGCTGAGTACCCCTACACATAGGTAAGAGCGACCGCCTCTTTCACCCATGTCCGATGACTATATCGCGCTTGTCAACATTCTGCACTACATAGCTGGTTCACAAGCCTCGCTTGCCTATGCTAACACAGCAGTCCTCTCGTGTGTGTCGGCAAGAGCAAAGCGACCCTGGCGGAAGCGTTTGCCAAAATAAAATTGTCCGGCCAGCGGAAGTCGTCCGTGAATTTTCTCATTGCTGCAAAAACGTCGGTCCCAACCAACAGGTGGTGACACCGGTCAATGGTATCGCTCCCGAAGTAGCGGCATCAGGGTCCTCGTCCTGCGACGGCGGCGGCGGCGGCGGCGGCGGCGGCGCGGCGACCGTCACGGCCCCACCAACTCCACGGCCGGCGCACCATTCGGTCGGCACAGCAGGGACGGCGGCGGAGGCCGCGGCAGCCGGGGGTGCGGCGGAGGATTCGCCGCAGTCTCACCCCGGCGGAAGCCGAAAGCTTACCAGGAGCCAATCAAACGGCGGGGACCCCGCGTCGTCGTTCGAGGGCTCCGGCGGGGGGCTGTCGAGCAGACCGGCGGAGGCGGGTGGCGGCAAGGGTTCCGAGAAGCCGCGCACGCACACTTGCTGCCGGGTGGTTGCGGCAGCCCCGTCGGAGGGTGCTACGCCCCCGCCGCCGCCGCCGCCGCCGTCGCCGGTGGTGTCGCGAGCGGCGGAGAAGAACAGCCTGGTGAAGCGGCGGAGGTCGGGCTCTGGAGAGGGTGCTAGCGAGGGACCAGGAAGGAAGCGGGTTGCTCCGACGACTGCTGCGCCGGGCGCAACTCCATCGCCTGCACCGCAGCAGCAGCAGCAGCAGCAGCAACAGCAGCAGCTCGTGGCCACACCGGCGGCAGACGCGCCGAGCGTTCTCGCCGCCTCGCCCGCGGCCGTTGCCCGGCCGTTTGCGTTTGCCTCCGCGGACAGGGCTTTCAAAGGGCGGTCGCCGCCGCTGCTGCTGCGTGTTGGGACGGACCCACCGCGGCCGATTGCAGACGAGGGAACGTCAGCCAAAGGGAAACGTCCCTTTGCCGGGGAGATCGCCGCCGATATGGCTGTCGTTGCGACCGCGAACCAGCCAGGTTGCGAGTTGGAATCCGTCTTTTCCCCTGCTGCTCCTAATGGAGCCCGTGGGGCTACTTCTACCGCTCCCGGGGCCAGGGAAGGGGCGGCTGTTGCTGGTTCCGCCGCCGGCGACGGCGCGTCTCCCGCCGTTTGCGCTGCGGTGGCCTCTCCCCCTCCAGCAAAAGCTCGACGATTTGCGTTTGCGGCTACGGCCGCCGCCGCGGCGAAGAAAGGCGATCGGGGAGAGCTGCTGCGTTACGGTGAGCGACCTACGACCACCAGCGGCGATGCTGATGGCCGAGGGGCGACGGCGTCTCTTGGGACGGTCGCCCCCGCGGCTCCTGTCTCCAACGGCCCTTTCCTCCGCTCCGCGTCTCCCCCGGGAGGGGATGTCGAGGGTTACGATCCGGCGGGGGGACTGATGTCGCCGCCGCGGCCGCCGCCGGTGGCTGTCGCCGCGCGCGAAATCGACAGCGCCTCGCTCTCGCTCTCCATGTCGCGGGAGGAAGTGCAAGCGGGGTACTCGGAGGCTTGGTCTTCTGTGCCCAGCTGCTTGTGGGACGGGGCGGCGCTACTCGACGTCGGCGAGCAGACCGCCGGGGAAGGCCCCGTGACGCGTTGGCTGGCGCTACCTAACGCGGAGCCCTCTCTCGGAGGAAGCGTGGCTGCTGCCACCCCGCCCCCCGCTCCTGCTATAGTTGCTGCTGCTTCAGTAGCTGGTCCCGTTGCTTCGGGCGAGGACTGCGGATTCGGCCGTGGGGAGGAAGCGGCGCCGGATACAACGCCTCAGTGTCCATCGGCGGCCCCTCTCGAGGGGCTTACCCAGCGGGAGGAAAAGAAGTCGAGCTGGGCGAGCTTCTGCGCAGCGTTTACCTCGAGTCGGGGTTCTGCGGCCCCTACCGCCGCTAGCGCTACAAGTCCCGGTCCCCGCGCCGCGGGAGAGGCCCGGTCTCTGCCTACCCTTATCCGGCTCGGCCGGAGCATGACGAAAGGCGTGTCTCCGGTGGGAGACGATGACAAGCCCGCTGGAAAAGGAGATGGCGCTGGCGTGGAGTCGGCGGCGGCGGCGGCGATGGGGAACGGGTCCAAGGCGTCGGCCGCCAGGGTGGCGGCGGCTGCCGGTGCTCCGGCAAGCGCGCCTGCTGCAGCCGCCACCGCCGCCGAATCTACGCTTACAGCTTCGGGCGCGGTGCGGTCACAATCGCTAGCCGTCGATTGTAATGACGGTGGCGGTAAGGATAGCATGAGCTCCGAAACTCTCCGCGGGAGCCGGCGGAAGAGGGACGGCGGCGCGGGTACCAGCGGTGATGGCGGATTGGGTTGCAACTCTGACGCGGGTGGAGAAGAGGCGGCGGCGGCGGCGGCGGCGGCGACTGTAGCGGCGGTGGCTCCCACCGCCCTGCCGAAACGGCGGTCCAAGAAGAAGGGACGGATTGCCCCGACCTTCGTCTCCACCTTGCAGCCCGATTCCTTCGGCACCTTAACAACGGCGTTCTCGAGCAACCGACGTGTGTGAATTGAACCCGGGGCACGGCGGTTGCCCCTCGTGTTTACGGGATTTGGGACTTGTGGTCTGGGGGGTTCGATACGGCGAGTTCGACAACGACTGTTGCTTAGCTTTTGTTCCATGCGGCGTCCCATTAGGCTGTGCCTTTGGTCGCTGAGCGGGGGCAGCGGGGTGTAGGGTGACGGGAATCGTTTGTTCAGCGCTGCGGTTGTGTTGGGGGGGTTCGATACGTTGAGGTCGGCAACAACCGGCACTTGCTGATATTTGCCCGTTCATGCGACAACCATTTAGACTGCGGTGCCTTTGAGCGCTAAGCGGGGGGCAGCAGGGCATAGGTTCACGGAAACCGTTCGTTCAGCGTGGCGGCTGTGTTGACGGGGTACTATACGTTGAGGTCGGCAACATCTGGCACTTCCTGATGTTTGCCCGTTCATGCGGCAACCCTTGAGACCGTGCCTTTGAGCGCTGAGCAGGGGGCAGCAGGGCGTACGGTAACGGGAACCGTTCGGCGCTCTGGGCCGCAAGCAGGCACCCTCGCGCCGCCTTCTTTGTGGCGGTCGTCGTTTTCCGTTTTGATAGTGCTTCCGATTGGGTCCAAGTTTCGCCTTAGAGGGCGTCGGCGAAGCTCGGTCGTAACCGCACGAAGCAACGGGGGGCACCCGCTCCGAAAACGACGGGCGGCTTTTGTGACGGCCGCGTTGCGCGTGGACGATCGGGCTTGGCGCCCTTCGTACTACGGCAACTTTTTTGTTCCACCGCTTCGTCGTGTGTTACCCCTGACGGTGTGGCTAGTTTTGTGTGCGCTTCCGCGAGCTAACTTGTTGGTTAGACTACATGTACAGCACCGGCGTTGTGTGTGAATCGAATTTGGCGGCGTGCGTTGCTTTTGCCGGGACGACGCACGATGAACGGGCTTGAGTCTTGTGTCTCGGCGGGTGTAATTTTCGCGGGAGAAAAGTTCAAAGCGCTGCTTGGTTGCGAACGCGGTTATGCTGTTGTTGCATGTGTTTGTTTTTTCCGCACATATGGGCATAGCGCGTTCCGTAATGGTTGGCATGGCCGGGAAAGATAAGACACGAGCTTATCTATGTATGTTCTCTTGGGAGAAGATTGTTTATTGAAACCAAAAGAACCAAACGCAAACGCGAGTGGGCCTTGTTTACACTACGTTTGTCATATTATGATCTACAGGCAGTGCACCTCGCCACGGTCCTCTTCGTGACCGTCCACATGGTTGGGAAGCAATTGGATGCCATGCCGGCACTTCGGAGGAGGCCTTCTTGTCGTTTTCGATTGGCATTTGCGTTCCCGTCTGCAAGTGAAAACTGTCCAGCAGACGTTTTTCGTTCCTATGGACCCCCATGGTGCGTCGTGTCTTTCTTTGCTGGCCACGAGAACACTGCTGACTGTGATCCACCCCGTATTGCGGCGATTCAAAAGCACAACATGAGGCAACGTGTGTCACATACAAGGTCCTTGGTCCGCTGCTGCTGCTACTCTGTAGCAGTAAGGGCTGTGCCTACCAGGCGACCGGCAACTTGTTGCCGGGGGTACAAAGCGAGGGGTTAGTATTACACACAGGAGACACGCTCAACATTAACTGCTGACGCGGGTCTTGGTAAATAGCTCTTCCTTCCTGTGGGTGAGCTTACACAACGCGCTCGCTTCTAAACCATCTCTCGGCATACGGAATCTACTCGAGGAAGCAGGGTCATCGGTTGGTGATGAGCGTATCTTCTTTTCTTCCTCGCCATCCCGTCAACATGTCAGACACACACCCGTTCCGTGCTCTTTCATGATAATGCATCTTACAGTCACAGGGTCGTCACGGGTCCATCATCAGCGCCGCCATCAACACTCTGTCATGACTCTACTCCCTCCGGCAACGCCCCTGCCCCCGGCATCGCCCCCTCCCGGTCCTCCGACACCTCCGCGGCACTGACCGCCGCCGCTGCCGCCGCTGCCGCCGCCGCCGCTGCTGCCGCCGCTGCTCGATCCGCTGCAATTTCGTTGGGGTAGCGAGGAGCGTTTCGTGTTCCACCACCGCCGACGCCGCCCCTGCTTTTGCTCCTGCCTTGTCTTGCGGAGGAGAAAAAAGTGGGCGTGAAGGGGTGCTGCTTCGAGAAGAGGTCCGTTTGTTGGCGTAGCAGGAGGCTCCGACGTCGCTCGCTCTTTATGTTTTCTCGACGGCGCACATCCTCCATTTTCGTCTTCCACCGGGGAACGTTTGTATTTGTTACATGGGAATTCAGGCGCAACGAGTGGAAGAGAAAGACAGACAGACAGACACAGAGTGAGAGAGACAGAGAGAGATACAGAGAGAGAGAGAGAGAGAGAGATAGAGAGAGAGAGAGAGAGAGAGAG
>CACKRE030000405.1:51767-63704 GCA_902602495.3 Ectocarpus sp. CCAP 1310/34 | reverse complement strand
GGGGGGGGGGGGGGGGGGGGGGGGGGGGGGGGGGGGGGGGGGGGGGGGGGGATATGGGGCTAATCGTGGGTGGCGTTGTTCTCTCTAGTATTAGTGGTTCGTGTATGGGTCCCCAAGCGAGGAACAAAAATATAGCACGCGGACGGGTCCCATCGTCTCAAGCCGACTAGGCAACTTTACGGGTCATTGTGGTGCACGGAGGTGGGTTGCTGCATGCTACACACACCCTGTTGCTGCAAAGTTAATCAGCAACGCCTGCCGTGACCGCCGCGGTGCTAAGTCACGCCGCCCTCTTTGTCCCCCCCTCACGTGTATCGCTTGGCCTGAAGGCGGCGCTCCTGCTCGGCGTGCTCGGCGTGAAGCCGCCGGACGAAGTCCTCTTTGGTGGTCTCCTGGATGGGCCACGCCGCGCTCACGCCGATGTCGGGGGTGAAAGGGCAAGACTGCGAGAGAAGCTCCTGCGGCCGAAGCAGGACAACAAGTTTTTCGAAAGAGAAGAGAAAAGAAAATCGGGCAAAATACAAACGCGTTTTTTACCTTTTGTTTTTTGTCGTCGAACAAGCAAGCGAGAAACCGAAGCACAAACAAAATCCAATAGGTGAGTCTTATCGCGAGTTTCACCAACGGCAACGCGTGCCGTTCTTCTTTTGCCGGTGCGCGCAGGAGGGGCGCGGGGAGATTGGTTTTTCACGTTCGTTCCTCATTTTCACAAGACTGCTGCCTGGCCGGGCAATGTACGCTCCGGTTGCTCTGTGCCCTTTCCGCCACCAGGCCTCGAAGGGCACATTCCCCGTGACAGAGAAAACGCCTACTTGGTACGTCACAACAACTAAAAGCTGGGGTCCGCCGTTCACCAGGGTACTTCTACGGCATCGGTGGGATCAAACCACCACCTGCCTTTCTTGCCGCACACTCCCACCTTCGTAACAACACGCGCACGTCCCAGCAACTATTGTCCAGTCGCCCCCCCGAGCCTCGGCTATCGGAGAGGAGTGATGTGCTATCGGAGTGGTGGGTAACTTATCGCCCTTTCTGCCTGCAGTTAGCGGGACACGGCAGCCTTACGAACCACAACATACCACCCAAAACTACACAAAAAGACTTCGTTGCCCACGGGGTTCAGATGTCCTATATTTTGCGCTGTCCGCCGTGCCCCTGGCGACAACCCATCCGAGCGGCTCTACGACCCTCGATCGATCGACCAATCCCTTCTGCCTACCTTCCGCCTCCTCTCCCTGCGCTGCTCGATGTCGGCGTGATCGGCGTGCAGCCGGTACGACTTGACCATGATCTTTGACCTTGCCGCCCCCGCCCCCCCGCCCCCCCTTGTCGCCGCCGGTGTGTCCTTTCTCTCGCTCCCCCCCTTCCCTCCGCCGCCGCCGCCGCCGCCGCTACCGTCGCTCTCGGAGCCGGCTCTGACGAAGTCGAGAAGGTCTCGGCGTGCCTCCCGAGCCTCGGCTAGCCGTCGTGAGAGCTCGTTTATCTCCGGCGCGAACGTGCAGGTCGCCTGATCAATAGCAGTAGGTCAATCGACGGAGGCGGTCATAGAAATCATGGGATTGGGGAAGAGAGAGGAAGAGAGGGGCGGCGGCACGACATTTTCGGCTCCAAGCATGGACGGGTGAAGGAAGTGAATCAATCACCAACGACGCGCAAGGTTACGCGAGGGAGAAGGCACCGGAGCGGGCTATGGGGGTAGACGTGCAGCTACAATCGGACTGTTTGGGTTGTTTGGCAGCTAGTTGTTTTCTGGCTACTGGGTGTACGCTTTTCCTTCGCTGTTGGAGGCAACATGGCCACAAATACAATAACAATGGCAACAACAACAACAACAACAACAACAACAACAACAACAACAACAACAACAACAACAACAACAACAACAACAACAACAACCACGACACAATATCACAGTAACACCAATAGCAATAAGGATGGCTTCCACAACATCTCACCCTGGTGTCCGCTTGGAGGATCTGCTTCGCTCTTCTCCGACTTGGCGTGGGTGGATTGCGGTACAGGTTGTCGAACAGCAACTGCTCCGGGAGGAGGGAACAAAAAGAGAGTTGACGAGAAACCCAGGGCACGAACCCATTTGATACTACAAGCCAGCAGAGCTTTTATCGAATTTTGCCACGTCAGCGGGGTTACGGTGCCCCCGAGTTTCAGCGTTTGGAGATGGCGTAGCGATACAGGAATACAAGCGCAGAGTTGGGCGGCTTGCCACAGTCATGCGCATTTATTCCGAGATAACTCAGCCCGCAGCGGTGATGACGTTCGAACCACACCAACACAACGAATGCTGCTTCCGATTATATCTGTGTGCCAACAATAGAAGCATCTTCTTTATTTAAGCGAACAATTTCCGGTTGTAGTGCTGAAAGGACACCGGAAGCAGCAGCAGCTGCTGCTGATGCTGCAGGTGCTTCGCTTCTTGTGTGATGCTGCGGCCTCGGCGTTGTAGCCCGATCATCTACCTCCGAACAAGATGAATGGATCCGCAACATGCATTCATACACGGCACGGCACGGCACGGCACGGCACATCAATGGGCACCTTTGAAGAGTGAAGGAAGGACCCACCGGTACACGCGTTGTGTATGCGCTTGATTGACTATCCTAACGCCCGTTCCGCGACCAAAAGCAAGCTACCTAACGCTCGTAACCTTGTNGCATGCACGACTATGAGTACACCCCCCCCCCCCCCCCCCCCCCCCCCCCCTCTCCCTCACGTCCGACGGTGTCGGCCTTGTTTGGGGTACTTGGATGCAAGATCCGATCTAGAGAGAATATGTGAGCGGGAGGTATGCTGTTGGGAGTCCAAGTGCGGGACCCCTCGAGAGAGAACCCGCACATGCCATGTGTTCAGTCTATGTTGTATGTTCTGGGTCTGCAAGAGATACTACTGTGTATATTGTGCTGAAAGGAGCACTGTGTCTGATAATCAAGGTTCTACTCATCTGCATCTGTCCCTGGGTTATCATAGTCCCCAGATCAACTTTTATTACCGTGGGTGGGCACGGTAGTGCCTATGGGAAGGCACGGGGGCCTCTAACAGACCATGACACGGACGCCGATCGTACGCACTTGTTTAGCCCTTCCAAATACCCCAGCCTGCTATCATGACTCAGTGCTTCTGTCCCTGTCTCTGTCCCTCTCCCCCCCCCCCCCCCCCCCCCCCCCCCCCCCCCCCCCCCCCCCCNCCCCCCCCCCCCCCCCGCTGCTTGTTTCTCTTTCCCTGCCGCGGGCTACAACCCATCTCTCACCTCGCCCTTCGGCCTGGCACGGACAACGCCGTGGTCCAAGGGCCTAGCCACCGGCGTGGGCCTAAACATCTCCGGTCTCCGCCTTCCGCAGCGACGCACCCCGTCCTCCCCTACCCTCCTCGAGTCACTACTACCGCCGCCACCATACCTCCTGCGACTTTCGGGACCCCGTTGATCGCCCGTCGCCCCCCCGGGTTTCACGGCCGTCGAACGTGTTGCGGTAGCAGCGGCGGCGGCGACCGCGGCGGCCGCGGAGGCGGTAGCGGCTACTCTCCCTAGCGCTTCGGGACTCTCGCGGCACCAGGTGTCCGGCCGAAGGTCTTGCGCGGCGACCGCTAGCCCCGTGAACGTCTGGCAAGTGTCGTCTTGCGCCCTGCCGTTTGGATGTTGTTTTGTTTTTTCACGTGCCGACGGTTTCGAGCTGTGTGTCGGTTCAGTGGGGTTACGTCGCTCCCTCGTCCGCCGCGCGCATGTTGAATAGAATACTTTTTCACAGGAGGAGGGTATACGGTTGCTCTCGTATGCGCCAATAAGTTGTTCATCCATCTGTCACCGTGTTAGAGTTTATTGCTCCCTCTAGGGGTAAGCTGCTGGGTGCTCTTCCTCTCTCTGAAGCACGCAGATAATCTTTGCATTGCCTCTTCTTGGGTAGCCTCTTTTCGCGATCGGGCCGTGAGGAGCGCTGGTGGTTCTCGCATTGTTTGCGCTGCATCATTGCAGCACTCCTGAAGGTAGATGATTATCTCACTTTTCGTAGTTTTCACGAGCGAGCATGTCAACAAAACGACAATCATCCCGCCAGAAACCCGTGCTTTTGCCGCTGCACTACGGTCGCCTTGTAGCCAACACACGGCACCCCAACCCTCACACATTTTCTCCGGCGTCTCACCGATTGCCCGCCCCGCATTCGGGGCAAGTCCAGCCCTCCGGAGAGGCGTCCTCTCGCTCCGCCGCCGCCGATTTCGCCTTCGCCAGCAGGCTAGCGTTCCTCTTTCGGGTCGCCATCCACTCGGAGTACAGCCTGTCTCCGGCCCCCCGATACAAAGCCCCCCCCCCCCTGCTTTCTTGCTCTCCGCCCCGCGCAATTCCCGGCTCTCCTCTCTCGGCCGCGACACCTTCTCGGCCACTGCTGTCGCTGACCCCCCCGCCATAGCCGCTGCCGCCGTTTGAGGCACCGCTCTTACCGTTTGGTCGGCGGTAGACGTACTTGGGCTGGTTGTCCGTGAGTTCCCGCGTCTTGGAGCAAAGGTTCAATCGGCCCGAGCAAGCCAGCTCCTCCTGGCAAAAGAGAGGACGACAATCGGCGAGAAAGTGTTGAACCAGAGAGATATGTAGGAAGGCGTTGTGCGTGTTACCCTTTTGGTGACTCAGGGTGGTTTCAGATGCAGTACGGAGTCGAAAAAGTTTGCTTTCGTTGTCGGGATGTGAGAAGGAGAGTGCGCTCACTGCAAGGTGTGTGACGGCACCGAGATTCGAACCAACATTTGCGAGGCGACCTATTGATTCATGCAGCCTTCGGAGTTGTGTGAACGATGGGAAAATTAACCTTCAGGAGATAGTCAGTACCCTTGTGAAGGAAAACAAGCCAACATAATTTTTCAGCCGGTCGCTGACACACCTAGTCTTCGTCTGCGCGCGCGCGCGGGAGGGGGGGTCCCGTGGTATGTGAAGTGAATCAATATACTTACTCTAGCTCTTTGGACCTCGTCTCGCCGTTGCCTCGTGGCCTCTTTCCTCTTCGCCATGGCTCGCCCCAACCGGTGCATCCTCTCGGAGACTCGGAGCTGCCGCGCCGCTTCCCTCGACGCCGGCCTCCTCCCGAGGACTCCCCTGCTGCGCCACCCGGCACCGCCGCCGACAGCACCGCCTCCAAACCCCTCCCTGTTTGCCCTGTAACTACCGCCGCCGTGGCCGACCTCTGGAGCCGAGCGCCATCCACCGGACGACTCCTTTTCGCTGCCGCTCCCGCACGGCCGGACCCACCGACCACTCAAGCGGTAACCTGCGCGTCTTCTCCTTTCCGCTGGTGTTGCCGTGGTCGTTGCCGGCCCGTGGTCGCCACTTCGCCAGCCGTCCGGTGGTGTGGTGTCCCCTACCACTCGTCGGGGCGACGCAGAGGCGACGGGTCGCCCGAGAAAACCCTCGACGTGTCTGACCCCTGTCGCTACCCCGTCTCTGCTAGGCCATCGGTCTCTTCTACAAGAACGACGGCCGCTACCAACACTGCTCGTTCCAAGACCGGTACCACCCCTCGCTCGGCGTGGCCTGGTCCAAGAGGTGCGAGCCCTGTGGTAGGCGTGTCTCTCGTCTTCGGTTTCGCCTTCGTCGGGAAACCCGCCGCCTTCGGAGCCAACGCCCCATTCGTTCGGACTGGCCGCTGGATCTGACCTCCAGCCGCTGGCCGCGGACGGCAAGCGGGCTCGGTCTTCGTCGGTAAAACGCATGGACCCTGCTAGCAAGAAGAATACAACAACACATTGCGCCGATCGTGTTCGTCAAACTCCGACGGGGCGCAATAGCAAGCGCATGGGAGGGAGGAGAATGTTGCACTCAAGGTGGGCACAAGGTTGCTCGATGCTCCGGTGAACAGCAAACATCGACGGAAGTGTACATGCAAGCAAGTCCCTCATCCATCGGCGCCAACAGTTCGGGAATCACCGTCCTAGAGGTGACCTGCTCGAAGAGCTGCGAAATGCGCCCTTGCGTGGAATGTCGCCCCCTTGACTGTTATTCACCAATCGGATCCAGCGAGTGACAATCTTCGATTCTTCCTAGCGTGTTGTGGCACTCTTCGTGTATCGAGCCACCCTTTGCGCTATACCGTGGCAGTATCCTTGAGGGTTGCGGTTGGCCCACTTCGCCTTCACGCTCACATCATGGAAAACGAGCACCGTTCTGTAGGCTAGACCTGGTCAGCGTCTTCTTGGGCTGCAGCCCAAGCGCACTTTTAGGCTTGTGCGTGTTTGTGCTCACCCGAAGTCGACGCCGATCGCATGTCGTCGTCGTCCTCTTCACTGTAGTCGTCCTGCCAGCGACACCGTCGCCGTTGTCGCCACTGCCGCCGTCGCCACTCGAACCGCCGCCCGTTGCGCGTGCTTGTGTCGTCCCTCGATTCCAGGAAACTAGCTTCTTCATCTTCGTCGTCGGGGTCGTCGTCTTCGTCTCCGTGGAGACACGTTTCGCGGTCAGCATGCCTACTTGTGTCGTCCCTCGATTCCAGGAAACTAGCTTCTTCATCCTCGTCGTCGAGGTCGTCAACTTCGTCTCTGTGGAGACACGTTTCGCGGTCAGCATGCCTACTTGTGTCGTCCCTCGATTCCAGGAAACTAGCTTCTTCATCCTCGTCGTCGAGGTCGTCAACTTCGTCTCTGTGGAGACACGTTTCGCGGTCAGCATGCCTACTTGTGTCGTCCCTCGATTCCAGGAAACTAGCTTCTTCATCCTCGTCGTCGAGGTCGTCAACTTCGTCTCTGTGGAGACACGTTTCGCGGTCAGCATGCCTACTTGTGTCGTCCCTCGATTTCAGGAAACTAGCTTCTTCATTCTCGTCGTCGTCTTCGTCTCTTTGGAGGCGCGTTTCGCGGCCAGCATGCTCTTGTTCTGCCCCCGCTGCGTCATGCGCTGCATCAGCGGCCTCATGCGCTACACCCGCGGCCATCCGTCTCGTGAACTGCGGTTGGGGGCTTGCCGCGCCGTTGGTGTGATCTACGTTGCTCCCGGCGTGCTCGGCTTCTCCCTTAAGGCAGTCGGTGGTGCCAGAGTCAGTCGCTCCTACCGAAGTCGTGCCGACGCCAGGACCACCCCCCACTCGCCTTGCCTCCCCCCTGTCCCGATGTTGCTGCCTCGGCCCCGACCCCTGCCAACTGCCGCTATCGCTTCGTTGGTGATCTCGAAAATAATTTGGCTGGTGTGCTGGTGCCGGATGATTGATCGTGGGCTCCGACACCCAACACGACCCGCTCACATCAACGTGGTAGCCGGTGTCGATGACCTTTGCCTGGATCTGAACTCCCACGGCGCGTACGTGTTGCACACCAAGCCCGTGCCTAATTGGGGGTTCAAAACGCGCGGGTTGAGAAAAAAACTTAGTGATGAAGGTTAACGGGAATGAACGGAAATGAGACACCGAGAGAGATATTGAGATCCCCTTAACGAAGGGTACAATCTCCCCTAACTTCTGCCGAGGACGGCTCCCTCTTGTTACATATGCGTACATAGACGATGAGGTTGTTCGTGCGTAGAAGTAGATAGTCGAAAAGTAGCCGTTACGTAGGACGCAGCTGGGACAACTTGAAGGGTATGTGCTGAGAGGCTTTGGATGATAGTGCGGAGTCCCCGTATTCTCTCGAGAATTGGGGCCTCTCCTCCTTCTCCCCCTCTCCTCTCTCATGCGAGCTAATACACACAGTTAAACAGCAGCCCCAAGTCCGCCGGCCCTTAACAGGGCTAGGGCTCACGAACAGAGGTGTCTGCTTTTGGTGGAAGAGAAGCTGGGTTCAAATCAAATCCGCCATCCTTGGGCATACCATCGCGCAGATTTTTCGAATTTTCTTAATGGAGATTGTATCGTTTATGATGCGGACCTCGGCAGAGAGGGGGGGAAAGCTGTGAAGGAGCGGACGGCATGGCGGGGAGAGCAAGTATCCCATGGCCTTTTGCCGTATTGCCCGTTCAGTGTACAGTTTCTCGGCTTCTCCCTTTGTTTTCCGGGTGTGTTGCGTGTGTAAGCTCCTTAATCATGGTACTGTTTAATTCGGTGAGTGCCACACGTGTGTAGATCTCGTTGTTCTCCTATTTAGGTTCCTCCTTGTTTGTGGTCCTCAGGAAAATTGGGTTTGTGATTTAGCACAGCATCACCGAATCTATGTACATTCTACTTACATACCGGCAAGAAGAAGTAGACGACAGTAGTAGTGTGTTGCGATAACAATTATGAGTGGAGACTTCTTGGCAAGTCGGAGGTTTTAGTCTATACGGCCGTTCAATATTGACGGGTGGAGAGGCGTGCAGCACTTTCGACAACAATGCAGAATACGGTTGATGATAAAGCATGAGACATGCGACACTCTCAAGGCTGAACTACAGAACTCTGCTGCGGCACAGCCTCAGAACCGAACTCATTGATGGAAGGCAGGGACCAACCCGCTATTGAAGACAACTATACATGTTCGAGAGAAAAAAGTCAACGTGTGTTGCCAACACCCAACTCGCCTCATGATGAACCCTCTGGCCAAATCAAAGGCGTTGTCACCGTCTCGGACGTACACTTCCTCGACGGCCCCCCGCCTGCTCTGCACGTCGATGATGAGCATGAGTCGTCGGCATTGGTGGCTCATGCTTGCCCGAGGCTGCTGCTGCTGCTGTTGCTGCTGCCGTTGCCGTTGTTGCTGCTTCTGCGCGACCGGCCTTGCCTCGCGACGCTGCTGGTGCGCGTTGTCCTTGTCAAACATCTATCGTACCACCGTAGTGAAGAGATCGGGATTGCGAGCAATATTCCTTTCACCACATCTGTTATTCCTTTGACTGGCTGCTGCTGTGGCAGAGGTTCTTTACCTTCATTCAGGCCATCACTGCTGTAGGTGCTATGTATGCGTTTCCGCGACGTGAACAACTTAGTACTGCGCGTGGTGACCGCTGTATCACCCGTCCTGAGCCCATCTCGTCTCCAACTGGGGGTTGGATGCTCCGTCGCTGCTCTCTCTCTCTCGGTAGCTCTCGTGAAGGGGTCCAGAAGAACTCTGTTGCCAACTCCGGCTGGATTCGATTCTCTCACCCCCTGGGTGTCGAACCGTGCGGCTTGGTACAGCGGTAGATATTTCCCGTGCACACCACACCACGCGACGAGGATCGTCGGACGGTTTCATTTCCATCATCAGCCGAGGGGGCCCCGCAGCTGCTTGAACTACCCCCCCTAATGTTCAGCACCTGCATGGCATTATTCTCCCGACAGCTGCCAGCTGTCCCGGGTCATACCCACAGACACCCAGGCCCACGCTTGCTCACCCGAACCAGCAACCGTAGGGCCTCTTTACGACAGCAGGCACCCTGCCTTCTTCCTCCGCTGCTTGACGATTCGGATCACGGGCGCAGATTGCTGTAGATACCCCTCGTGCTCGCTCCCTTGGTTGCCCTTCTGTTCCCTGCCCCCCCTCTGCGAAGACGGAGAGAGAAGAGGATGGGCAACTGCGGTGCAAAGACGGCAGTAGGGAAGCAACAAGACACGGAAGATGCGTTGCCGTCGGAGCTGACGTTCAGGAAGAAGGCGGAGCTCCAGGACGTGCTGGACGCGGACGGCATCGCCAGGGAGGTGTGATATGTGTGTTCTCACACCATTCTTTGCTACCCTCCTGCCTGCGACTCGGAGAGACTCGGATGTGGTTGGAGACTCAACCATTGTTGTTGGAATCGCTGTGTACCAGTCGTATACACTCCATACAAGCAGGCACGCCAAGGATCCGCCTCTCTCCGCCCCCTCTTTGCTCGACGCTGCTCCTGTCCCTGCCCCGGCGTCATGCCCCCCGCATTGATGTGCCTGCTGCTGGGTGGTGTGCACACCCTGTGTTTGCACAGCTCCGTTGCAAAATGGCTCTTCAATGTGCATCCATGTACAGCCACGCACATCTGCTTATTCAAGCTTACACGTCGCGTAGTTGCAGCGCACACATCGGAGAGTACACACACTTAACGACGCTTGTGCGGAACACGGCTTGATACGTACACGTGACTCTCGACACACATGCTAACATATGCATACATATACATTCGGGGTCTGGCCTTCGATTTGCTTTGAACCTTTCTTTTAAAGGAAAAGACGTTGTCCGTCGAATGCATACGAACGGGTATTGTAGTCTGTGTTTATACACTCACTGTAAAGACTCCAGCACATTCCAATCGACAAGGTTTATATCTCGGACGGGTAGTCTTTCTGTGAGATTATGTTTACTTTTCAAAAATATATACAAAATTAGCAGTCATTCTGTTACAATTGTGTGAGATTTACTTTCTTAAAGCAAGTAGCAATGACGACCCGTTCGAGGTATGCCTACATGTGAAGTCAACCGAAGAGGATGTATTGGAACCTTTTCAGTGAGTGGAGGCAAACTGGCCGGGTACTGGGCTTACTTCGAGTCTGTTGTTAAGCCTAGATGCACTGATGGTTTGTATCAGTGATACCAGCTGGTGCTGAGCACAAAACATCTGTACAAGGTAACCTACATTTTACATTCCCTGTAGTTCTCACTAGGTCAACGACAAAACATCGGGGAGAACCCCTCCGTTTTGTCTTGTGTCATTGAATGTAACCTTCACAGGGCACACGTTGGAGGTGTCTTTTGACAACTTGCTGCTTATCTATTTTTCCTAACGTGTACACGATGTACGTAGAGTGTAGCAGAAAAGGTTGAAGGGACCATCCTACCGGTGAGTTGATGAGGGCCCGTTCGAAGCTGCATCTACAAATGTAAAGCAAGTGGTTCGTTGAGAGCCATGTTAACTGTCAACGGGAGAGCCGAGAACGCGTGTGCCCATTCTCCCGTCTCCCTCTATCTAGCAAATGCACCGCTATTTACTGCTGTTTTGTGGAACCAGGCAGTACCGCTATGGCGTCACACCACACCCATATACACCCGCATACGGCGGTGCGTTCATGGTGCATGCTGTCCTGGCACCAGCCATAGAGGGAGACAGAAGCAGTACATGTGTTACATGTGTTACATGACGCGAGGATGAGTAGGTATGCGACAAAAAGGCCTCGTCGATCCAGGCATGCCTTACTTGTTTGCCTGCTGAGGGCCCCTTTTATCAACCCTGTCTAAATGACGACGTGGTCTGGTGAGGTTTGTGTTCGTCAGCCAGCCCCGACATGAAGAATTTTTATGTGTCCCTCTCCTTCTAATTGAGAATTTATCCACGGGAGTCCGTCAGCACCAGGAACAAACAAACAGCAAGCAGTGTAGTCAGGTTCGAGCCACGGGCTTGCGCAGACAGCACTATGAGTAGACCCTCGCGTGCATGCGCATGCAGCATGTAAGTCTTGTAGGAGAAATCAGTTTCAGGAGCACTTTGGATTTTGTGGTGTGAGGATCTAAAAGAGAGTGTTGCGAGACTTGATGCCACGAGGAGTATTTTCACGACAGCGAGGCCACCTCAATGAACCGCAGGGGGCCATCTTTGGAAACCAGCACTACACAAAGAACGTTACAAAAACTGTAAACTGAGCTTGAAATCTAAAGGGTCAGCGGGAAGTGAACCGGCCGGTACTGCTGCTGCTGTTCAAATTCCTTGCCCGTTGCCCACGACGACGATGTTTGTTCATAAACTACCCGCTGTACATGATGCAAACTTGAGCGCTTAGCCCGGCCGGCGGGATGTATTCCTGCGGTGCTCGTGCTCAGCAGACCTGTCATGAAACGCACGCGGGGCTTGTTAAGACCATCCCATCTCAAACGGACGATGGAGAACAAAGCAGCATATGTGTGCACCTTCTCGCCCTCCGTCACGACCTTGACCTCCTTCGAGCGCTCATTTACGGCTTGTCCTATTCATCTACCTGTCCCATTCATCGCAACCCATGGTGGCCGTCTTCCCTTGTGCCGCGTGCTCTTCCCCCCCCCCCCCCCCCCCCCCCCCCCCCCCCCCCCCCCCCCCCCCCCCCCCCCCCCCCCCCCCCCCCC
>CACKRE030000405.1:40625-51733 GCA_902602495.3 Ectocarpus sp. CCAP 1310/34 | reverse complement strand
CCCCCCCCACCTGGCAGGAGGGAGATGCGTGGTTGGTGGTAGAGGCGGCGTGGGTCCAGAGATGGCTGGCCTATGTGCAGGGGGACGACTCGGCCAGGAAGCCCGGCCCGATACAGAACGAAACGCTCCTGGTGAGAGCGTTTGACAAGAGATCCAAAGAAAAGGCGAAGGATGGAGGGCCGAAGAGTTGAGATGGAGACGACGAAGCTTCCCATCCCGCGTGATTTCCTCACACTCGGTCACGCCGTGATGTTGTGTGATGTTGTGTGATGTTGTGTGATGTTGTGTGATAGTTGTGTGATAGTTGTGTGATAGTTGTGTGATGTTGTGTGATGTTGTGTGATGTTGTGTGATAGTTGTGTGATAGGTGTGTGATAGTTGTGTGATAGTTGTGTGATAGGTGTGTGATAGTTGTGTGATAGTTGTGTGATAGGTGTGTGATAGTTGTGTGATAGTTGTGTGATAGTTGTGTGATGTTGTGTGATAGGTGTGTGATAGTTGTGTGATAGGTGTGTGATAGGTGTGTGTGTGTGTGTGTGTGTTTATATTATTAGCATCCACCGCGCTAACCGGCTGACCAACGAAAAGACGTCAGTGCCAGCGGGAAAAAATCAAGTTTCCTGGAAGGGGGCCGAAATTCGAAAATATGCGCAATGCGCTAAATGCGAATGCCAAAACGACTCTCTCTATATATTCGTTCACGTAGACACATATCTCAGCTACACAAATGCCCTCGTCCGAACCTAGGAAGCCACTGATGCAAAGAGCGGAGGACAGCAAAAGGGTTAATTCAAGCCCAGCCGAAGCCAGGATATCTTGGTATGCTGCATCTTCCAATTTGATGTTCGTACACTCCCGAGATCCAACAGTCATCGTGTCAGCAGCTAGATGACTCAAACAATATAGCAACACATTCACTGCCATAGCTCCGCACATGCCCTCGTCCGAAGCTAGGAAACTACTGATGCAAAGAGCGGAGGACAGCAAAAGGGTTATTTCAAGCCCAGCCGAAGCCAGGATATCGTGGTATGCTGCATCTCCCAATTTGATAATCGTACACTCCCAAGATCCAACAGTCATCGTGTCAGCAGCTAGATTACTCAAACAAAATAGCAACACATACACGGCCATAGCTCCACACATGCCCTCGTCCGAACCTAGGAAGCCACTGATGCAAAGAGCGGAGGACAGCAAAAGGGTTAATTCAAGCCCAGCCGAAGCCATGATGTCTTGGTATGCTGCATTTCCCAAGTTGATAATCGTACACTCCCAAGATCCAACAGTCATCGTGTCAGCAGCTAGATGACTCAAACAATATAGCAACACATACACTGCCATAGCTCCACACATGCCCTCGTCCGGGCCTAGGAAGCCACTAGGAAGTCACGAGGGAGCCAAGTTCTGCTCGGGGGTCCTTTTGGCTTTCCCTCAGGTGAACACGTCCAGGAATCCATTTTCCGCAGCCGCCGCAGTAGTACTGTACTGTTTAGTAGTAGTAGCAGGAAATCCAGGTTGTTTGTACCCACCCGTTGTCCAAGCAAAGATTTGTGATTCCGTGAGAGAAGGAAACACCACCGCCGTCGAAGGGTCGAAGGCACTGTCTGTCAGATGCAGGCTGTGTGATAGATGGTGCTTCCTATTTGTTCTTAGCCTGCCCGCCCGTGAGGGTCGTGGCGAGGCCGTTATGTTGTTGGTGCTGTTGTTGTTTCTCACATTAGCGCTATAGTCCACGAAAAATGGGGAGCCCGTGGTCTCAAAACCCGGCACATACGACGCCGCGGGGAAACAAAACAAAAATAAGGGTACAAACCACTCGGAAAAAGAAAACAAAATGATAAAAAGAAAAGAACAGGTACCGCACCGACCGTTCGAGAAAAGAGCCCTCGGAAACCGATCAAAATAAAACATGAATGTGTGCGTGTGTGTTCTTGTCTCGTTTTCGCGGATCGACCACACGTCCTGGTGGAGGGAATCCACAATGGCAATGGACACGAGGCCTCGGCATTGGTTATCGGTAGTACAGTATTCCGTCCTCTCGAGGACGCGTGGTCAATGGTCTAAGCGCTAGGGCATGCAAAACATAAGAGTTCGCCCCCCCCCCCCCCCCCCCCCCCCCCCCCCCCNCCAACGAACCCCCCCCCCCCCCCCCCCCCCCCGTGTGCCCACAAGCGCCCGGTCCCTTACCCTTGCTGTTTCGTTTTGTTTTGTTTTGTGTTTCAGGTCCACGACCCGGCCTCCAAGGCGTGGGTGCCCAAGCCCCTGCTGCGCGCCGCGCAGAGAGAGCACATGGGTCACTACCGCAGGGTTAACCCGCACGTCTGGAAGAAGTGGGCGGGGACCTACCGCGGCAGCGGTCCTGCAATCTGGGTGGTGGGGTTGGAGTCGTCGCCGTTGCTGTTATTGCTGCTGAGTCTCGCGGTGGTGCTGGTAGTGCTGGTGGTGTTTTTGCCTTTTGTGGTTGCTTGTGGTGGCGGAGTTAGTCGCAGTGGTTGTGCGGCCGCCTTCTCTGGCGTTGTTGTGGTCGTTTCCTTTCCCCTGTAGGTGTGCAGGTTGTTGCTGCTGTTGCTGTTGTTGCTGTTGCTGTTATTGTTGTTGCTGTTGTTGACGGTGGTGGTGTTGACGTCGGAGTTGTTTCGTTGGTGGTGGTTGATGTCGTCTTTGGTGATGGGGATGCCCTGACAGAGTCGTATCGTAGAGCCTGCGGGGTTGGTATTCTGGGTTGTATTCTTGAAGTGGGGCGTAGGGTCGGAGATGCCACGAGCCCCCCGTCCTCCAACTTGTCGCGTTTGAATCACCATACCCTCTGCAAGGGTTTGCCGTCTTCATAAGAACGATGCACAACACGAAATGATACACCTTTGTGCGTTGAAAAACAATACACACGCAGGACAAGGAGCCGTTCGAAGACACGTCCAACTGGCAGGTCGACCCTGCCTTTGACGGCGTGTCGAAGGGCCGAAGCGGGCGCGGGTTCGGCGGTACCCAAGGGGGGGAGGGCTGGGAGAAGACAGGGTTGGCCCCAGGGCAGCCGGTCGTCGCCCAGAGGTATGTCCTTCTGATGCGGAGTAGCATACCTTACAACGATAGCGACACGCCTTCTCTTCACCAACAGGGAAGGAGTATTTGTGAGACAGTGACTTGCGTGCTTTCGGTCACCACGTATGTGGACATCACGTCCGTGTTGAATATATTTAGGTGCCATAGTCATTGGGCGGTAGACGTGGAGGTACGTGGTGTACTCGATCTGTTACTTTGGATTGGCTCGCCGCAGCAGGTCAGCTATCATAATGTCGTCGTATTTGTTGTTGTTGGCGTTGGTGTTTATTGCGCGGCTGGCTTTTGTCCTTGTGTTTGTTTCACGAACATACAACATTCTCCCAAGAACCGAAATTCTCAAGCAGACGGAACACGCGCCCACGACGCGGGTTGATGTTTGTTGTTCACCGTGGTTTTTCGTGGGACAGTACATAGACAGCCGTGGGCATTTACATGTGTTACCAGCCAGGAACAAGACCCGGGTGCTTGGACTTGTCCGTTTGTTCAAGCAGCCAAGCAACCGGCTAGCACGGCACCAGCACAACAGATATTGAGCACACACTAACGTGAACTCTGCCTTCCCCATACCCCCCCCCCCCCCCCCCCCCCCCCCCCCCCCCCCCCCCCCCCCCCCCCCCCCCCCCCCCCCCCCCCCCCCCCCCCCCCCCCCCCCCCCCCCCCCCCCCCCCCCCCCCCCCCCCCCCCCCCCCCCCCCCCCCCCCCCCCCCCCCCCCCCCCCCCCCCCCCCCCCCCCCCCCCCCCCCCCCCCCCCCCCCCCCCCCCCCCCCCCCCCCCCCCCCCCCCCCCCCCCCCCCCCCCCCCCCCCCCCCCCCCCCCCCCCCCCCCCCCCCCCCCCCCCCCCCCCCCCCCCCCCCCCCCCCCCCCCCCCCCCCCCCCCCCCCCCCCCCCCCCCCCCCCCCCCCCCCCCCCCCCCCCCCCCCCCCCCCCCCCCCCCCCCCCCCCCCCCCCCCCCCCCCCCCCCCCCCCCCCCCCCCCCCCCCCCCCCCCCCCCCCCCCCCCCCCCCCGGCCCATGACCACCCGCCGCTGGGGGTGCAACGTCAAACGTATCGCGCCGAACAGCCTAGGGATAGGAGAGATGGAGGACGAAGGGGTCGGCGAAGAGACGACCGCGCAGGCAGCAGCCTTCTTTGACGTCGCGCTTGACTCTCCCAGAGTGTCGGCTTCCGGGGGGGGCGCAGTATCCGGAGGCGGCGGCGGCGGCGTAATCGCTTCCTCCCCCGCCGCGGCGTTAGCCGGCAACAGAGGGGCGGGGGGGCGGCCGGTCAGGGACCCGCGCAGTACAAGCAGCGGCGGCGGCGGCGGCGGCGACAAGCTTGACAGGGAATCCACCGCCGCGGAGATATGGATGTACGGTGACGACGCTGCTACGGGCCCGGCTNGGGGGGGGGGGGGGGGGGGGTGTACTCATAGTCGTGCATGCCGTAGTCGTTAGACCATCGACCTCGCATCCCTCCGAAGCCGGGACAGAGCACGCCAGGTTCTCGCCGGGCTGTACAGTAGCTTACCGGCGTTGTGAGCACACGAAGGGTCCAGTACGCGGCGTGTACGGGCGAAGAAACGCACGGTCCCGGACTGCGTTGATTCGAGGCCGACGGGTGGGTGTGATGTGCGGAGAGCGCTTGCTGGGTGGAGGGGGAAGAAGACAAGCCTCCTCCCGCTGGTCGTGGATGGGCGGCGCCTTACGATGGGTGCCGAAGCCGGCCAGCCTACTGTGCTGCGTCAAAAGGTGTCGAGATTTTTGACCGACCGAGTCCCATGAGTTGCTGAAGCGCTCTTTTCCGTCGTTGAGCGCTCGGTTTTGGTTGTACTAGAAAGCGGTAGGCAGGCAGAGGGAATGAGCAATAAAAGGAGACATGTGGCCGCTTGTCTTTTGTACCCGATCACGCAGGGCTATCGCTGAAGAGCGGCGTAAACCAATGTATTTTTGGGTCTCATACTTTGCTCTTGTCGTGGGCTCTTCGCGAGTCTGTGGCCGATCATGTAAGGGCTGTAGCTTAGAGGAAGGCAAACCTTCTGATTATGCCTCCGGTCGCTGTACGTATGGCGGGACGTTTCAGTGGCGGAAGCCCTGAATCTGTGTTAATGAACTTACTATTTGTGGGTATTTTAAAGCCTGAGCATAGGTGCAACGTAAGGTCTTCGTGGGTAGTGTTCAAACCTCTGCTTTTTAGTGGATATCTGAAAAGACTCAGGCGTAAGTTAAAAGGTTTTGTTTCATTTTTTGTGTGGCTGCTTTGAAGCTCCACTCAGTGTTGAATTGAAGGAAGGGTTGGTTTTGTTCTGACACCTTTTTCATGCGTGCCGCGTTATTTTTATCTCAGGCGTAAATGGAAAGTTTTACGTGCCAGTTTTCCTTGTTTGTCGGTTAGGTCATGAGGAGTGTCTCTGCCACATGTCGTCTCTTTCCCCTTTCATTTTTCTCCTTGAAGTTGTCTATCATGACGTCATGATTTTTGGTCGTGAATCGTAAAACATAGAGAAGCAGGTTTTGCTGTTGTTTTCTATGCTGACGGGGAAATTCATATCGTCCCCTGTTTGTTCGCTTGGTGTGCGTTTGATGTGTTGCCTCGCGGCTAGAGGGACGGTTGTCTGTCATGCCATCGTCCGTGTCGTAACGAAGCCATCCAGGCCAATCAAAGCTCCCATGTCGCGGTGCCCAAGAGCCTGTCGGAGACGCTCACTCGTAGCATAGCATGATGGGTGGATACCGGGCCGACATCTGCGGAGACTATCTGCGGTCGTCCGATCGTTTCCTTTTTTGGGTATGAATTTTCTTCCGTTTCTGTTTGGGTTCCCTTGTGCACGTTGGTTGTCTAACACTCCTTTCTTTTTTTTTTCAATTGCAAGTTGGGTTCTCAGTCCAGAACCGACGAATGTTTTTGTATGTGATGTGACATAAATGTTTAAAACTTATTACTTATGAAACAACAAATTTAGTTCCTTCACAGATCAAGACTCTGGGATAGATTAACGGTGAACTCATAGCACCAAGTGGAAGCTACCGGTACACGGTCTACCGCACATGACACAAGATAACACACCCCCTGGACCGATTTTCAAAGCTCGATTACTCCACGACGAAGAGAATGCATAAACGAAACGATACGTTTTCGAAAAGCTCTCGACGAGACGGTTTCAACGCCGCCGTTTTCGGCTCTGTGACTGTTCCTGTATTTGAGAAATCGAGCTTCGAAAATTGGTCAAGGGGGTGTGTTATCTCAAGTCATATACGGTATGCAAGGGAAGGGGTCTGGTACGTTGCCACGTCAGGCACGCGCCAGGAGAGATGAGCCGCTTGCTTCGGTTGATTCTATAATACTGCCAGGTTTTTGCGATTTCCGCCCGCCGGGGCCAAACTGCTCTTTCTCCACACCCACCCCACCATGCGCTGGGCCACCCGACGTGTAAACCCCGTCACAGAGGGCTTTTTGCTGTGCCCCCCGCCCTGCTCCCCTGGGACAAAATTGGTGTACCTTCTTCCACGAATCGGGCACTCTCTCTCTGAGGGACAGAGTCATTCCTTGTTTGAGTCAGCCGTGGTCGAATTTCGCTGCTTTCCGCGTCACCTGCTGCCCTCTTGCGTCCCTGGCGGTGCTCAGTGGTCGTGAGCCTCGTGGCAAGAGAAGAGGAATGGAAAGAGGCGGTATTTATGTGTTTGCTCTCGAGTATACTAATACTTTAGAAGTGCATCGCGAAATCGCAAAAGAAAAAAGCATGTGGTCTTCATTGAATTGGCTTTTCCTTCATGCCGCGCACCTGCTACGAGTACCTGTCTACAATATGAGGCGAAGAGGAGCGATGAACCAGAGGCAACCGTCTCACCGGTCATTCGTTGTTGCCCTCGTTCATTACTTTCACTTCATACAATGTCTCAACCAATCCCACATCATCGTATCCGGCGATGCCTTTCCTAGCCTTGCCTTCAACGCCCCCTGAAACCCGGTCATTATACTGCATAGAACGTACGGTCCCTATGAATTCTGCACTCAGCCATAGGATCCTACCCTCCTAAACATCTACTACAGTATCTCAAGATGTCGAAACGCTCAACAAATGCACCGCCCCCCGTTCCGTCACGTCGCGGTAGCCAAGATACAGACGAGGATACGCAACAATCGAAGGCGGTGCGGAATTCGAGCGTTACAACCTCCTGCACCCCCCCCCACTCCCCACTTCGTCCCGCACCCATTCGATAGATGAAAGACTCCGGGAAGCGAACTACCTGTGGTCCAGCTTAACTCCGATGTGGCGAAGGTAAACTACGTACATCGGAGTGTTCTGGGGCAGGGAAGGTAAACCACATATTTTCTGACCATACTCTGGGTACCCCGACCCCCGACCCCCGCCCGGTCGGGAACAAACAACACTGAACAGTGTGTTCGACGTCGACACATAGACTAATTGGTGACGTCTATGTATGGCCGCGAGCATGCCGACAGAAATAATAGTTATCAAAGGGGATCGCCCCGATGGCGCCCCTTCTCAAAATGGGGGCGTAGTCTGTACCATGTCCGATGATGATAGAATTTTACTACATAACAGGTGAATAAATCTACAGTGAAGTATCAACAACACAGAAATGAGTGAGTGCGAATCATGCCACTCCGTCCTTCCTCTCTCTCCGTCTCCTTTTGGCCGCATTTGCTCATCTGCCACTAGGTTAGAGGCGGTAGGCAACCGGCCTGTTTCTTGGCCATTTGGATGGGATCGGTGACCGTGTACCGGAGCACGGCGGAACCCGACAATCGAGCGGCGAAGAGCAGCGGCAGTCGCTCGCTCTCTAAGCGCCTCTGCAGGTAAGATCTTTTACGGCGAAGGGGCATCCAGCGAACGATCGAACCGACGATGACAAAAAGGAGAGAAAGTGCGGTTATCTTGACTTGCGATGCACAAAACACTGATGGGTGTGCTCCAACGTATGCATACGTGCGACGGGGAAAGGCGAAATGGCAAGGAAGGGGGAAATACGCACTTGCTTGCGTACCCATGCACAGTTCGTGTTGGTGGGTTGGGTTGCTTGCAGCAAACACGACGCTAGAGGACCGCCGACCACATCGCGAGCAGGCCGTACGCATCACACAGCATGCCTACGTATTTGTGTACGGCTGTACGTATTCATGACAAAATACATGCCGGTTTGGTCGAGCACTCACTCACGTGAAAGATAACATCAAGGCAACCGCCGGGCCATTGAACTTTTTGCAACGGGTCGACCGTCCTCATATGCCAGACGCATATCGTCGCGTATCTGTACTCGAAAATGCGCGAATCATCATCATACCTGAGGTAAGGGTCGTTCAGCGCGTACGTCTTTTGCCTCTCGACGACGTCCTCTCCCACCAAGCGTGGCTGCCAAAACGTCGCCCTCGTTGTTCTCCCCCCCCCCATCCCCGCCCCCCCCTGCGCTCCAGCAGAAGCCCCAGACGACTCGCCTACCGTTTTTCCCACGTGTGTCGTCGTCGTCGGCTCAGCTGGAGGGGGCGGCTCTCCCGCTAGCGCTCTTCGTTTGGTCGTCTCGGCGGATTTCTCGGTGGTGTTGCCTACGAACGAGGGCCGTTTTTTTCTACGGCAATTGTCACCATTCGCTCTCGCCTGTTTGGTGTTGTTGATGCTCTTGTTGTTGTCTGATTGCTTGCTGCTGCTGGTGGTGCGACTGCCAGTAACGTGGCTGTTGGCGACGAGGTTGCCGTCTCCGGTGTTCCCAGCACCTTTCATTCTCGCTCGACCGAGTCCAACCGCAGCTTCCCCTGGTTCTCTGTTGTCCTCGCCGCAGATACGCATCACTATCGGGAACGATGCGCCAGCCAAGCCTCCGCCACCACCACGACCAACTCCAACGCCGACATCCCCCATAGCACCGCCTCTTTCACTGCTAGCATCGGTTGTGCCAGTCCCGCCTGCACCAGTCTCACCTATTCCGCTGGAGGAGGGTGCCGTTGGCCCCGCGACGCTAGCCTTGACGTCGTTGCTATCATCATCCTCGGTTGCACGAGCTCCGCCGGCATGAGCGGTGCTACCAGCGCCCCTTGAGGAAGCGGCCGTGGGCCGTGCGCCGCTATCCCCGATGCCATCACTGCCCTCGGATGCACCAGTACCTACCACGGCATCAGCCTCTCCAAGGGTTCTTGAGGAGGGGGCCGTTGGCCCACCACTCCTGTCCTCGAAACCTGTGGCTTCGCTGGGGTACGTTATGTTCCCTTCAGCGCCCCCCCCGGCCTCGTCGTCGTTGTCGACTTGTCCTGCCAGCACCCTCGCCTCAGCCCCTCCTTCTGCCGCCGCCGATGGCGCCTCTGCACCCCCGTCCCCGCCAACAACATCATCAACGCCAACACCGACGAGATCGACATGGTCTTCTTCTTCCCGCAGCGCGACCGGCTGATCCAGCGTGCCAAGAAGCTCTTCTTCGCTCGCTTCTTGTTCTCGCACCGCTGCTTCCGCGGCTGCTGCCTTGTCTGGCGCTACACGTGCTGCCGTCGCCGCCGCCTCCGCGCCGCGGCTGCCGCCTTTCTCCGAGCGGACACGTCGTGTCTGAGTTGGTCGAGTATCGCGTGTTGTGCACGGAAGGCGATCATGGGCCGCATCATCTTCTCGCGCTTCTTCCTCTTCTTTTTCTTCTTCCGTCGCTTCTTCGGCTCCTTTCGCCCTCCTCCCACCGCCACTCGTCGGCACCACCGTTGTCGCCGGGTCTGCCGTGATCGCCGGCGGTGCGAGGTTGTTGTTGTTGTTGTTGTTGTTGTTGTTGTTGTTGTTGTTGTTGTTGTTGTTTGTTGTTGCTGTTGTTGTTGTTGCTGCTGCCATCGCAGGCTCCTGCACGTCCGTCAAAGCCGTCGCTGTCGTTGCGCTTGCCGGCCCTACTGCTGGTGATGCTGGCGCGCTTTGCTCTTTTGCTGTCCTTTGTTTTCTCTGCGCGATGCCTGTCAAACGTTCCTTCGCAGTCTTCTTCTTCTTATTCTTCGTCGTCGTCGTCCTCGTCGTCGTCGTCTTCATCGGTTTCGTATTCATCGGTCTCATAGCCGGTCTCGTTGCTGATGCGCTGCACAAGATCCTGGAAAAGAATTTCTTCGGTCACCTCGGTGGCGAAGAAGTCTCGCTCCTGGGGACATCACAGGCGGTATCGATAGCGAACAGATTTCTTTGAACAGAAGTCCATCGTGAGAGGATTCAGTATTGCCGCTGATTCGTTTTTTCAGTGGCATGTACAAGGAACGCTGTCGTCGGCCATTTTTTTCATTTTTCTTGCGGTCGGTGGCCGCAATTGATAGTGCCACGATGGTAGCAGGGAAAACGACCGTTATGGACAAAGCCCCGGGAGGGCAACGCCGGGAGAACGGACGTGAGCAGCAGAACAACGAGTACATGTATTGAAAAAATACCAAAGACAATGGAAGAGAGCGCAAGACCGTCAGCTGCACCACTGACCCATGCACGCGGGGCAAGAAAGCCAGAAGACGGAGGTGGCAACACCATCATCATCTTGTGTAGCATACGAGGAAAAACCACGGGAGTATCGTAAAACACAGGCATCATCACGCCTACCCGAAGGGACTCCTCCTGGAGGCTGTCCATGCTGACCAGGAAGGCCGCGACCTTGGCCCTCTTCCCGTCCTCCTTGGACTTCTGCTGCTGCTTCCGCCGCCGTAGCGCCTGTCGGCACTCGATAACTTTGTCCCTGGTTGTAGCGGCGGACATCATTGCTTGTGTTTTGAGGACAATGACGCTTCGTTTCCCAGAGACGACAATACAATCGACAGAGAAGACTGCTACGTTGGTGAGAGGGGGTGTACCCATACTCATAGTCGTGCATGCCGTAGTCGTTAGACCATTGACCTCGCATCCCTACAAGCCGGGACGGAGCACGCCGGGTTCTCGCCGGACCAGGCGNGGGGGGGGGGGGGGGGGGTGTACTCATAGTCGTGCATGCCGTAGTCGTTAGACCATTGACCTCGCATCCCTACAAGCCGGGACGGAGCACGCCGGGTTCTCGCCGGACCAGGCGCTCACATCATCAAGCGCAAAGCGCCATGAGAAATTCGGCAAGTCGCATGAAGGG
>CACKRE030000404.1:29515-49630 GCA_902602495.3 Ectocarpus sp. CCAP 1310/34 | reverse complement strand
GAGGTCAATGGTCCAACGACTACGGCATGCACGACTATGAGTACACCCCCCTCCCCCCCACAGAATATCGTGGAACACCGGTGCGGGCACATGCGCCAAGGTCTTGGGTCGCATAGCAACCCGACAGCTGCGCCAGCGAAGGGAAGGACGGGNTAACGACTACGGCATGCACGACTATGAGTACACCCCCCTCCCCCCCCACAGAATATCGTGGAACACCGGTGCGGTCACATGCGCCAAGGTCTTGGGTCGCATAGCAACCCGACAGCTGCGCCAGCGAAGGGAAGGACGGGCAGCACGAGGGGACCTGCAACGCAGTTTGCACGGGGTTTCCCACGCGAACCACGATCAGAATGCGCGGAACGGGGAGGTCTTCATCGCGTCCGGGATCCGGGATCGGATCATGCTCCCAGTGACCGACGCCGAGCGGTCTGCTACGATGCGGGCGCCCTCGAGAAACCCTGTATCAGCTGTGATGTTCCCGCGGTACATCAGCATTGACAAACACCATGCGGACCCTGTGGTAGGGGGTAGTGCATCCCAGGAGTTGACAGCAGCCCCTGCGGGCCAGACACCCGTAATCTTCAACCCATACCAGTAACCCTCGAGAGGTTTAGAAGGGAATAAGGTAGCGTTGGCTGTTTTAGGTCAAGCAGACGTAGGAGAGCGATGAAGAGAGAGAGAGCTACAAGACTGCAGGTTTTTCGATTTTCCCTCCGGGCATCAGCGATAGGAGTAGTCCCAGCGTGCCATGTCATATAGCTTTGCGGAAGCACTGGGCTTCCCCACGCAAATACAACAGATAAATTAGGACTGTAGGGAGGGGCGAGTCTGGTGCCCCCCTTGTCCAGCGGAGCCGAGTCCTGATTTTTTTTTGTTTTATCGGGGTGGGAGATTCACCCCAACAGTGTTCGAAGTACGTGTGAGTTTGACTTCCCTGTCACGCAAAACCCGCAGGCGTATTGCTCCCGTAGTCGAGTTTTCTATCTTTCTGGTTTCGTGGTGTTGGAAGCTTTCTCTCTTCTTTTTTTTTCATTGGAGGTTCGTCATATCTCCCTCCGCCTAAATCACCGGGAGTTTGATGATGCTCACGGACGAAGCCTCACTGTTCCTTGTCCCTCCTATATCCTCTCTGTTTTTGTCAAAAGTCCTGTCGATTGTTTCGGGTGTACACGTATCGGACCGACTTCGGATTCTTCACCAACACAGCCTTGAGGATGATATGTCCCGGGCGGTAGGAAGGTAGCAAATTCAGATCNTTTTTTTTCATTGGAGGTTCGTCATATCTCCCTCCGCCTAAATCACCGGGAGTTTGATGATGCTCACGGACGAAGCCTCACTGTTCCTTGTCCCTCCTATATCCTCTCTGTTTTTGTCAAAAGTCCTGTCGATTGTTTCGGGTGTACACGTATCGGACCGACTTCGGATTCTTCACCAACACAGCCTTGAGGATGATATGTCCCGGGCGGTAGGAAGGTAGCAAATTCAGATCAAATTGGTTTACCGGTGTTGAAGACATTCAGGATGGTTACTGTTTGCTCTCCTTGTCAATTTACACGTCGTGAAGTAATAACTGGGAGTAGTTCAACCCCACCTTGCCACCGCAACGCTCTCGTCTGAATGCGGCAACGAAGAGAATCCCCGCGGACTGACATGGCTTCGGCCAGGGGAAACGACCAGTGTTAACACCCATACACAAGACTTGTACTTCGAGAAAGGCTGTTGCGCGGCATAGGTGCGCAACATGCCGGCGCTCCTAGTGGCTAGAAGAATAGAGAACGCCAACTCCGACATGCACACAAACAAGATGGTAGTCCTGATCCATGAACGGTACAACATGACGAAACGAAAGCCGACGCCACGGACAGATCAACTTTCACCTTCTGCCTCGGAAAATTGTTCAAGAGCCACCCCCGCTAGACACTCCAGCCCCGTCCAAAAGCGACCGCGAGAAATTCATTGCAGCCGGCCGGGAAAGGTAGCCGCCGTCGTCCCTTCCGTCCTGCACAGGCACTTCTGACGTCGTAAAATCACTACCCACAGAGACCATCTCCCCACTACCTGTCGGGGCGTTGCCCTCACCCGCGTTCTCACCACCACGCCCCCCACATCCTCCCTCGGCGGGACCACTCCCCGTCGCATTGGGGCCTGCCCCTTTGACAGATTCCTGCCCGAACCCACCCACAAACGCCACCGTGTAATCGAGGAGATAATATTTTCTTGAGTTCGTTGTGCCCTCCTTCATCCCTGCGTCCTTTACGAGCACGAGAAGTTGTCTAACAGTGCACCTGTCGCTAATCTCCGCCCGGGACATCCCCTTCAACTGATAAAGGGTGGGCGGGGCCTGCCTCCGCGCACGTCCCCCCCTTCGGCGCTTTGCACCGCTCCCCCCGCCCCCTCCTGCGGTCCCGCCCCCTCCTGCGGTCCCGCCCCCCTGTGCAACCCCCTTTGCTTCGCCACTACCGCCCCCCGCCCCTTTATTTCTCCAGACCCGTGCGTCCAGCTGTTGCCGCAAAGCAGGCGCGGCCTTCGACAACTCGAGGGAAGTATTCTCCCTTTCACTCTTCGCGAAGTCACCCATTCGTACGTTAAGGATTTTCCAGACAACGAAAAGAAACATCTATTGGGATACACTAGGATCGATGGCAGGAGGGCCAGGGGGGCAGCAGTTTCCCCTCATTTTCTTGATGACCTCCGCCTCGCTTAAAACTTTGAAAATCTCGACTGGCAAGTCTCCGAGGCAAGCAGCAAGGAAGATGAGGTTTTAAAAGAAATGGAATATGCCTCTCTCCACGGCATACACGAACTCTACCCACTCGATCGTAGGGTAATNACTGGACCGGCGCGTGTTGTGTTGGACGACACGCACCCAATCCTGGGAAAGGTTGTGTCTTCTTTGATGCGTCCAAGCGGTCGCCCAACCGGCAATGTACNTTGTGTTGGACGACACGCACCCAATCCTGGGAAAGGTTGTGTCTTCTTTGATGCGTCCAAGCGGCCGCGCACCCGGCAATGTAGTACAGGACTTGCCCGTGCGGCTTTGTGATCTGATACCTTTCACTCGGTTGAGAGAGCTCCACGGCCACGGAATCCTTGCGCTCTTTCACGTACACCTTGTACAACTCCTGCATTAAGGGGAGAGGATGGGGAACGGTTCGATAAGAGGAGCGTGGGCATGGGGAGAGTACCTCAGCTACTTTTCCGTGGAAGACACATTAACAAGATGAGATAGGATGGTTGATTCTAGACCCGAGCGCCAGGAATTGGTGGTAGCTCCAACACACATATCCCTACCAGAAATATACACACGGCGCGCTCTCTCAAACCTACAATCATCGCAGTAACGTGCAGTTGCAGGAGGATGGAAGTTTGACTTGTTCACACACGGATGCGGAGATGACACGCAAACCCTTCCATAAATGCCCAACTCGCTAACTGACTACCGTATCAACCCACCTCCTCCACGTGATTGATGGTCCAGGATAGGTAGTGCAACGCCTTCTCTTCCTGATAATCTCGCAACCCTGCCTCCAAGACTTTCGGCTGACTTATCCACGCCCGGAGTCTACCCTCCCAGTCAGCAAAGCGGGTCAAGGTGAACGCAGCGCCGCCTTAGTATCAGCCTCACGGTGTTCTAAGGCGGCGACTCCGTCCACGTGGCCATACCAAGCGTCGGAAATCAAGCGCGTGGTCGGGGCAAGATCTTTGACATTCTTTCAAAGCGGGCCGAGCCAGCTTCTACGCCCCTCGAAGAAGAGGGGGTCTAGCCTCTCCCACACCTTCTTCTTGACGCTGTCTAGGTCTCCGCGAAGACCGCTCGCGATTTGGCTCCGCACGTAAACGCGAAGATTTTGTACGGAGGGGTCGTCATCCTGCCGCATCGTCATCCAGACGGCCGTGGACAGAACACAAAATGCGCGGGTGAACAAGTTGTAACCAATAGGCCCTCGTTGCGATGTTGATCAGGCGTTCAACTAAACGACGAAAGCTGATGCCACTCTGCGAGTTCACGCCAACTGGATACATTGGCTGATCCTTCGTGTTTAGTCTGAATTGAGAGGGAAAAACGATCTACATGGCGATCTCACCCGAACATCACCACATGCCGCGGCGGCATCATGCATATCGCGGACCATGTCCTTGTCGCGCTCCGCCTCTTCGTCCGAACCCTCCGCGTCGTCGTCATTCTCCTCATCGTCGGAGTCCTCTCGGCGCCCTTGCGCCGAACAGCATTCGAGAGCACAANAAAACGATCTACATGGCGATCTCACCCGAACATCACCACATGCCGCGGCGGCATCATGCATATCGCGGACCATGTCCTTGTCGCGCTCCGCCTCTTCGTCCGAACCCTCCGCGTCATCTTCATTCTCCTCATCGTCGGAGTCCTCTCGGCGGCCTTGCTCCGAACAGCATTCGAGAGCACAAGGGGGGAACTACATGACGCAGCCGCACTATGTTTTCTTTGGGAGCATCCGGAGAGTTCCACTTTGCGGAAATGACGTCGGAGTATGAACAGGGGGATACATCAAGCGGTCATCACCGACGGGGCAACACCCAGCAAAACAAAGCATGAAGAAAAAACACAAAACATGCACAAGACTATAGTAGTCACTGCTGAGACTCGTTCGCTGCTGAGACTCGCTCGACTCCTAAGTAACCCAGGCTTTNTCGATGACCGCAACCATGTAAGTAGTGGGCATTGGGACAAGTGGGGGAACTAGGCGCGAAGTCACCGCACCTGTTGGGCAATTCAAGAGAACGAAGACGGAGAGAAAATATTGCGCAGTGTCATGTACTACAACACGACAATGGACGCCATCAACATTTTCCGCGATAAATTCTCACCGTAGACAGCCTCGTAATAACCCTGACAGGTGATGGGGTGTCCTCGCCGAAAACGGCGTTCCGCATCCATTCCATATCGGCACCTCTGGGAGGGGGAAGGGGGAGGGGAAGAGATAGAGAGGAACAAAATAAAAAACAACTGTTTCGTGGGTCTGCGCTTCTTCTTCCTTTTTTTTGTCCTCCCATCATTGCACCTTGTCGTCTGCCCCTCTGGCCCCTATCCTCCACTCCTACCAGCCAGACGACCCAACCGGGGTCACATAGGAGGGAGGGTTGGACCCGCTCCTGCGGTTTCTGCCTGAGATATTTTTATCGCGAGAGGGGTACAGCAACCCCTTCCCTCGCGACTTATGAAATCGATCAAGTTTACAAACAACGAGCTTTGCAGCGCGTCGCTTCCTACGGACTAGGATATAATAAGCGAGAAAAAGCTCACTCTGTCGGGACTCCAACCCATAACCTGCTTCTGCACCATACGGGAGGTAGAACAACTAATTCCACTATTCCTCAAGAACGAGGCCGCCACCGAACTGGAAACGGGTACGGCATGAATAGCCACAGCCAGGGCCACCACATGCCTCTGGCAGCGGCGGCGAATTTGGAGATTACGGTCTTGCTCTGAATATTGTCCCCGGGTTGCTCCATGCACGCCTGTATACATTGCATACGTTGAAAACCACGGGTAGGCTCGCGTAGATCTGCGTCTCCTGCACTATTTTTACTATATACGCTCCTCTGTCAGCATCCAATGGTATATTGTTTTTGTCATATACCATTGGCTATATGTAGCAAGTGCAGCAGTGCCTAGCGCAGAGGAACAACACCCCCGCACCTCGCCAAAAAGATGGCGTAAATCGGGTACGTCAGCACGTCAGTGTTAGAGTCAAAGGATGGGGTGAGTGCCGACTTCCGAGTCCTTGAAAAGGGCGCAAAAAATGGCTGCGACGGGGTCAAATATTTGCACCGCTTCTTGTCGGGGGAACAGAGTAGTGCCTGACCGGTTTGCAACCCTAGGATAGACTGGGAGAGTCCGGTGACATCTGATTTGCTGTATTATTTGTAATTGTCCCGTCCTCCTGGACTATTGGTCTGTAACTGATGGCACCAGACTCTGGATTAATATATCGATACCGCCTACATTGGGTCAGCAGATCTGCGGTACCGTCGTTTGATATACATGTCTCCATGTAAGATATATTGCACTTGCGTAGCCCAGTCACGGAGATAGGGGCATCTCCGCCCCCGCCACCATCGAACCCAACGCTATCAACAGCAAGGCCGACCGATCCCACGGGATGTTTACCATCACCATGCCAGCAGCGCCGGTGAGAACCATTGCGACGGTTGACACGTCGCCAGCGGACGGGGAGAGCCCGGTGCTGGAGTTGGCAGGTCTCTTTCGGTGTACGTCTCGTGCCTTTGATACCGCGTCGATGCCAACACGCTCGAGGTACCTCCCTGAATTAGCGCTCTGACCACCGGGTCCTTCGCCCTGATCAGGCGAGAGGAGCGGGGGGGGGGCGTAGTAAGATCATCAGGGATGGAGGGAGTATGGGGAATCCTACCCGAGAGATCTATGGTCTATCACGGCTTGTCGACCTGCAGACGCAGCGTTGAGTCTTTCGGCCCTCACCACTCCTTGTACGAGAGAACAGCCCATCATTCCGAACATAGAGGAACAGCACGTGATTTTGAAAACTCCTGCTTTTACAACTTGCCACCATCCTACTTCCTCTAGTCGTGAAGGCCCTTCACCGGACGAAAGTCTGTCTACTACTACGGCGAAGGACAGCTGCCGTGTGAAACCTTTTACACCTATTCGACCTCGTGTTGTAGTGTCGGCTTCGTCTGCTACGACGATGTGATGCTATAGGAATTGCTTCATGTTTCGTGGTCGAATTCATTCAACAACCAATCCAACTCTACTTCCGCCGCTAACCTCCGCATCTGATCAACAGCCAAAACATCATTTCGATTGTATGTACCCCAACGAACCCTTTGTCCATCATTTTCGACTACACCCTTCCAAGTGGTTCCAGAAGCTAGCTCCGTTGGTGAGGTGTCGAACTAACTCACCCTAGCGCATCCAGCACCCAAGGGCCGAAGCAAGTGCCGAGTACTCCTGTCAAGACCAGCACGCCAGCGATCGCCGGAGTCTTGTAGACGCCTAGCGCCGAGGCCATGGAAAGGCGTTTTTCCCTGTCGGGGCCTGTGAACAAAACGCGCAGGGCCTTCCGAACCTTGGAGACCCGTGACGGTGGTGCCTCGGCCCGAAATGCCACCTGGAAAACCTTGGGAACACCGAGTAGCCTGCAATCGCATTGTTTGGGCCGNGATCAACAGCCAAAACATCATTTCGATTGTATGTACCCCAACGAACCCTTCGTCCATCATTTTCGACTACACCCTTCCAAGTCGTTCCAGAAGCTAGCTCCGTTAGTGAGGTGTCGAACTAACTCACCCTAGCGCATCCAGCACCCAAGGGCCGAAGCAAGTGCCGAGTACTCCTGTCAAGACCAGCACGCCAGCGATCGCCGGAGTCTTGTAGACGCCTAGCGCCGAGGCCATGGAAAGGCGTTTTTCCCTGTCGGGGCCTGTGAACAAAACGCGCAGGGCCTTCCGAACCTTGGAGACCCGTGACGGTGGTGCCTCGGCCCGAAATGCCACCTGGAAAACCTTGGGAACACCGAGTAGCCTGCAATCGCATTCTTTGGGCCCTGCGCACAACGAACTTCCTCGTGTCGGTAAGGAGTGAAGAGCAGTAACCTCGACGTACCTGAAACGGGTTCGCTGGCGAGCGTGGGGCGACCACTACACAGCAATACATGGGTGTTGATGCTCCGATCGGACAAACTGGCGGGGCTCTGGGAAAGCCTGCATGGAAGCTTTCGTGCGGGAGATGAGGCCGTGACACATCATGTATACACCTATCGTTGTTGGCAGTCATGGCATCAACGTTGTGTGGATGATATTGCTGGTGACAGACAGAAACAAGATTGGAAACAAAGACACGCAATGTGCACATACGGATGTGGGTAGTAATCCCAAAATCCGAATTCCACACCATAGAATCCATCGACCCATACCGATGCCATAATGTCATGCGAAACCCCTTAAACATCGACAATTAACCAATCCCCCCCGAAACACAATCCCTGCGTACACGATTTTGCTACGAGTACATCCTTCAAGCCTCATCGAAACTCATAACACTATTGCCTGCCGTACATCATTGATCAGCTCGTGCTGATGCTTCGCAATCGCGGGTTGATTTGCTGAGGGTTTCAGCCCATGGATAAGCGGAGTTACCGCAGAAACTAGCGATACGGTGTCTTCCTGAACACCAGGGAGATACCGAAGAGCGACGTCGCAGCGCAGGATATGGAACCCGCCAGCACCGGTCTCGCGTTACCCAAAATGTACCCACGCATCCTCGGGAAAGGCAAAGCATCTTACACAGCAGGTGGAGGGGGCAATAGGCAGGTCGTCATCGTCGTGGCAAGTCGCACACGTTAGCTATTGCCCGCACAAGTCAATAATCTGCTATTGGGTTGCGAATGGATGAGCCAAGACCTCAATGAGATTACCCCAGAGTTCTGAATACTAGAACGGGATACCTCATGCATACGAGGGCGACGTACTTGTTTTGCACCCGGCGTTCACCTTGGCGTACAACAACATAGTGGTGCCAACTGACCGACGGATGGCAAGTTATCCCCAAGGCAACAGTGTGGAAAACGAGAGCATCGTGGAAAACGAGAGCATCGATGTATTAGATAAATCCCGTTGGAATTGGCCGAGGTGACACGTACTCGCCAACTGAAAGTGTTCAAAGCCTGCATGACTAGTCTACGCGGTAGCCCACTGAAGGCCATCGTTCGTGCGCAACTGGCTGCACAGCAACGAAAAAAACGCGGAAAAGGAGATGATGGATGGTTTCCCACCTAAACAGCGGCGCAGCGAACGAGACCACTGCAGGCCCCAGAAACCTGTACAGACGTTGCCGGCTCCAATCTCAGGCCTAGAGTCAGTGCGGATGCAAGGAGAGCAAGGTTGTGAACATGTGCACCTTTGGTGTGATTCCAGTATCACCTATCAAGGACAGGTGGGTTGTCGGTTGGGTTCCGTGAAGTCTCGACGAGGTTTAAGGGAGCAATCGCTGCCGGGGGAGGGCAGTGAGAGGTGACCAGCGCGTGTTACGAAATACTATGTCCCAACAGTTCGTCTAGTTCAAACTGAGAACCATCAGCAATGCCAAAAGATCAGGGAACCCAAACATGCGACGAGGTACCCCTTCCGCCGCCCACTTACTTGCCCTCGCAACCGCTGGTCCTATAGTACCACGCGAGAGTAACGTGCCCATGCCCTCCGAAAACCAGCACCAACCCAGTTCACTCAAAACACATTTATCACCACCACACACAATCTATACATCGGTCAAGTATGCGCGTGGCTAGTTACGTTTCGAAGGTCGTGGGCAAACTGTTCGCCCTCAAGTGCCCCCCCATGTCGTGGTGTACCCCATCTCTGTCGCTCACCCACATAGAAGAAAGTCACATCCCACATCAAGGAAATCGGCGGATAGTGCAGCTTTGCTGGTGCCCATGACGGCGGTAGCTGCCATGCTCGTCGCCCGTGGAAGCAGCGCAGCCTTCCACGGCATGGTAAAACGATGAGAACCAAGCGCGCCGCCGGGCGGGACAGCGACGTGCTCTGCCGAATAACCGAATAGCGTCGCCAGACCCATGGACGCATTTGCGCTGACCAAGGCAGGACCAAGGAAAATGACCAGCAAGACGCCGAACCACGAAAACGACTCCGACGAGAACAACAACATAGCTAGTGAATTGAAGAGCGCCATGATTGTGGCCGATGCCGCTCCCGACGCCACCGTCCCAATGCCCACCCATCTAACGAGCCGCGCGCCGAATAACCCTCCAGGTGTTGGTCGTCTCACGCTTTCCGTGGGTAAAGTAGACGACACGGCAGGGGTAGCAGCAGCGTCAAGGGTCATACAAGAAGACGTTGATGGAGGCGACGATGGTGACGATAGCCAGGAGAGGACGATAACCACGACAGTGATGGAGCAAAAGTGCGCAAGCCAGCCCCCAGCGCCTGTCATCAAAACCTTCGTGACACTCGCGACCGCTCGGAGCCTCGACCCGGTTGGTCTACCCCCCGCGAGAAACCGTGAATACGCGTAGTCTTTCGAAACCTGCCCAGCCGAGTGTCTCGCCGCAGCCTTTGCTGCCGTCACCACCACTTCGGCCAGAGACGCTGACGACCCCGTTAAGCTCGCCAGCGGGAAACAAATCCACGGGACGAGGAAGGGACCAAAACCACGGGTAGCCATCTCAAGAACTCCGCAGATCCTGGTTCTAGCACGTGAACCACCCTCTCGGCGTACGAAGGTGCTATGCAGTCGAGACCAACAAGCCCTGGATCGAAACGGCACTAGCGTCATGGTGTTAAGGTGAGGTACACAACAGCGAATTTTGCACAAAACAGAAAACCTCGACCACAATAAATAGTTGGATGCAACGAGCCGAGGACAAGGTCAAAAGGAACGGGCGTCCCTCCTGCTTGAGTATTCGATGTCAGTCGAACGTGATACGTAGAGTTTTGGCGCTGCTGTTGCGACAAAAAGGTCCCAACAAGAGCAACCTGCAGAGAAGTCATCGAAACAGTCTTCGTTCATTGGACCGGTTCTCGACAGCACCCGTATGGGCGCGCCCGACTTTCGTTCCGAGTCGCTTAGTTTTGATGTGAAACACCATGGTTCGTTGGTCTAACCCATAAATCCGCCACGGGATCCTATTGCAAGACAAGGAGGGTGGGNACGGGCGTCCCTCCTGCTTGAGTATTCGATGTCAGTCGAACGTGATACGTAGAGTTTTGGCGCTGCTGTTGCGACAAAAAGGTCCCAACAAGAGCAACCTGCAGAGAAGTCATCGAAACAGTCTTCGTTCATTGGACCGGTTCTCGACAGCACCCGTATGGGCGCGCCCGACTTTCGTTCCGAGTCGCTTAGTTTTGATGTGAAACACCATGGTTCGTTGGTGTAACCCCTAAATCCGCCACGGGATCCTATGGCAAGACAAGGAGGGTGGACGCGCGTAGCATACTGCCATCCTAAAAGGAAAAATGGAAAGGTCGCTTGAATCCTGCAGCCTTACGGGTCATATCTGTACGTGACCATCGCATCCAGTGTGCCGACAAGGGTGTGTGTGATACCCGGCGGTTCGAGCTGATATCCGGCAGTTTCTCCCGTGTTACCCGGCGGTGTTTTGAAATCCGCGATATATCCTCGCTCCACTATTTTCGTCTCTCTACGCCCCCCCTTGTAGCATCCCAAAACTCCACACCTGCAAACAGCCCCACCACGCCAGCGACGCTAGAAGGAAACGACCACCCAAGCCGACCGGAAAAATGGGGGAGTCCAACATCCGCGGCAACGAGCAGCAGCATCGACAATGTCGTCAGAACCTCTCTGGGGCCCATCAGAAGGGCAGAGACGGGGGTACCGAACGGCGCCGGCGGTAGTGGTGACGGGGAGGGAGGTTCGTCCTCCAAATCTCCCGCTTCAGCAAAGGAGACAGAAAATGGTGGTGCCTGGCGGTGCGCACTTCCACGTCCCGGGGCGTCGTTACCAGTAAGATACGGTCCGCTGCCGCGCTCTGATCCCAGCATGCGTGGCGGCCACCTCGTTGTTCGCGAGGGTTGACGAAGATGGAGATGAACAAAGAGTCACGCCAGGATCTCTCAGAGCCTTGAACGACAACGACAGCGTTCATTCAACAGTCGGGAGCGCGATGGCATGGCGTGGTAACCACTCAGGGGGGACGACGACCTTCATTGCTAGACTGCTGTGTACGAGAATATATACATTTTTTCGTGTGTNAGCCCCACCACGCCAGCGACGCTAGAAGGAAACGACCACCCAAGCCGACCGGAAAATGGGGGAGTCCAACATCCGCGGCAACGAGCAGCAGCATCGACAACGTCGTCAGAACCTCTCTGGGGCCCATCAGAAGGGCAGAGACGGGGGTACCGAACGGCGCCGGCGGTAGTGGTGACGGGGAGGGAGGTTCGTCCTCCAAATCTCCCGCTTCAGCAAAGGAGACAGAGAATAGTGGTGCCTGGCGGTGCGCACTTCCACGTCCCGGGGCGTCGTCACCAGTAAGATACTTTCCGCTGCCGCGCTCTGATCCCAGCATGCGTGGCGGCCACCTCGTTGTTCGCGAGGGTTGACGAAGATGGAGATGAACAAAGAGTCACGCCAGGATCCCTCAGAGCCTTGAACGACAACGACAGCGTTCATTCAACAGTCGGGAGCGCGATGGCATGGCGTGGTAACCTCTCAGGGGGGACGACGACCTTCATTGCTAGACTGCTGTGTACGAGAATATATACATTTTTTCGTGTGTTGTAAGATGTGACAGCGACATGCCCGCGTTGGGGCGTAGTGGGCAAGTCGGTACATGAAACAACCATAGAGAGCAAGTTGAATAATGTACCCTTGCCGCCCATGTGGCGTCGCCGACACCTGTCGAGTATTTAGGTCTGTCTGCGTTCTCTGTTGTTTTCTTCAGCCCCCTCAAATTGATGAAGCGTCGGCGAGCCTCCAGTGCCAGGAGGAAGACCTTAGAGACCTCGTCCACACGATATTTCGGCGTCTGCGCTCGGCTCGCCTTCCACCCAACGGCCCGGATGGGTGGTCAAAAGATGAAATGTCACTCACTAGCACTTCGCGTCCTGTTGAGGCTTACCGGAGCGAAAGAGGCAAGTGTGTTCGTCTCGTCCATGTTCCAAGACTGTGTGGAAGCCACAGTAACGTATATTTTGCCACACACACACGCACATACAAAAGGTGGAAGATCCAGGGAAGTTACGAAAGTATCCGCACTTCCGTGGATCTTCCCACGGCAGTGACTGCCACTACAGCAGCAAGTGGCGACACTTTGGGGTTGTCTCCCGTTGACCCTGAAAGCGCCACTCACGCGACAGCAACTGTAGGCAAGCCTTGACCGAGTCCGCTCGGTCACCGCTTGACATTTTCCTCGCCACAACTAAGAGAACTCTCGCCCTTGTGAGCGATCACTTGAGTCAGAGTGGTCGTATCCATATTGGCGTCGACGAAGAGCCACCTCCTTGGCACTCCTGTGTTTTTTTTTTTTTTTCGCCTGTAGCCCACGATGAGTGGCGACCAGAAGAAAAGAAAAAAGCCCAAACACGGCGCCGGAGGTACGAGCTCCAACTCCAACAACCCTGCCAGCACAGCTACCACCCGTAAGGACGGTGATGCTAAGCACACGCAGGAGGAGGGGGGACGCGCGCACACCCAGTCGGTGCGTGACGGGAAACGCCCCGCGCGCGGGCAGGACCCTCACGGATCGAACCCGAAGCAGAAGTCCGATGGCAACTCGTTCGAACCCCTCCAGAACGAGGACTCCGATTCCGACGAGGATAACAGCGACTCCGACGAAGAAGGCGCAGTCGACAACAACGACAGTGCAGGAGCCGCAGCAGGCAGCCTCGCCGACGACGTCTTGGGGAACCTCAAGGGCCAGACTGGAGGTACGCGTTTCGCAGCTGGAGGCCTGATCGAGCAGCTCCTCGTGAAAGCTATGGAGAAGGCGCTGGAGACAAACAAGGAACCGGAGCCTTGGGTGCTCAAAATGGTCTGCGGTCAGCCTGTCCAGGACCCGCAGGTCGTTCAGGTGAACCCACGTCGCTTACAACCAGACCTAAACGCTGAGGTATCTGTTGTCGGATCCACTCCTGCCCCGCCTACTCCCCAGCAATCGTCACAACCTCGTATCCATAAAAAAAAAAAAACACAGGAGTGCCAAGGAGGTGGCTCTTCGTCGACGCCAATATGGATACGACCACTCTGACTCAAGTGATCGCTCACAAGGGCGAGAGTTCTCTTAGTTGTGGCGAGGAAAATGTCAAGCGGTGACCGAGCGGACTCGGTCAAGGCTTGCCTACAGTTGCTGTCGCGTGAGTGGCGCTTTCAGGGTCAACGAGAGACAACCCCAAAGTGTCGCCACTTGCTGCTGTAGTGGCAGTCACTGCCGTGGGAAGATCCACGGAAGTGCGGATACTTTCGTAACTTCCCTGGATCTTCCACCTTTTGTATGTGCGTGTGTGTGTGGCAAAATATACGTTACTGTGGCTTCCACATAGACCAGGATTTATTTAGTGAGAAAAAAACTCTCGTTGCCGGGACACGAACCCATGACCTGGTCCTTAGCAGGCTGCGAGGCTACCCACTAGACCACCGGGGCGACCGGATTCGTGTGTGTTAGTCTGCCTCTTTGTGTTGCAGCCTACCTCATGCTCTACCACGCTGTCGATGCTGCTCTGTACCTGTTGTTGCCGTCGGACGTACGTTGGTGATCATGTGCCTGCACTGGTGTGGTCAGGCCAGGCCTGTTGTTTTTACCGTGTAATCCGGAGTCTTTTCTTCTGGCTGCTCGACTGTATGGTGGTGCTACAATACTGGGCTGGTAGAGGTGCTGGCATATGCNTTCGTGTGTGTTAGTCTGCCTCTTTGTGTTGCAGCCTACCTCATGCTCTACCACGCTGTCGATGCTGCTCTGTACCTGTTGTTGCCGTCGGACGTACGTTGGTGATCATGTGCCTGCACTGGTGTGGTCAGGCCAGGCCTGTTGTTTTTACCGTGTAATCCGGAGTCTTTTCTTCTGGCTGCTCGACTGTATGGTGGTGCTACAATACTGGGCTGGTAGAGGTGCTGGCATATGCACCCACTTGCCCAACCCCTTAACTTCATGTGTCTACCCTCCATGCTCGCGTCGTGGGACCCGTGGCCTGCCGTGCGGTGGTGTCATTGCTAGGAATGCTCCCATCCAGTGCTGCTCTGCCGGCCTCTTACGGTGCTCGTGATGCTGGCGCTGCGGGAGCTTTTGCGGGCTACCCTGCACAAGCCCACCCCGTACAGCAACAACAGCAGCAGATATTGACCACCAGCCCTCCGCCGGAAACGCAGGCGAGACGGGTTGATGTTTGACAAGTGCGGTTCGGCGTGACACCGCCAATGTTTGTTCCGTGGGTGTAGCACGCCGATGGATTGTCCCTGCTGTGCTGTACCTCGTGCCTTTGAACGCGTGCACGTACGGTTCGCTGTTTTCGTGGACTCAGCGGTGGACGGCGAAACGTGTCACTTGTCTTGTCTTGTGATCAAACGTTGACATACAGTAGTGTCCTTCCCTTCCGCCGCGTGGTGGGTTTCGCGTGCGGTTGCAGGCCATGTTTTCACCTCGCACTGGTCTGCCGTTGGGAACTCCGGCCCCTGTGGGTGCTCCCGATGCTGGGGCCGCCGGAGGTTTTGCGGGCTACCCTGCACAAGCCCACCCCGTACAGCAACAACAGCAGCAGACATTGACCACCAGCCCTCCGCCGGAAACGCAGGTGACAATACCCGTAGTGTTGCACCCTCATGCACGACGGGGAGGCTGCGATGGTATGGGCCATGCATGTGTTGGTCTGGGTGTACCTACAAAAATGTTCATTCTGTGTGACTTGCCCGCTGCATTCGCCTGCTCGGTGCTGTAGTACAGTAATCCAGTTCGGGTATTTTTGTGCTCGATGCTCTCACTGTGCTGTAGAATCATCCACACCCCGAAGCACGTGCCGCTATACAACCCGTCGTATTGCGGTTTGAACACTAGGTGTACGTTCCGGCTGTGGTAAAGGCGAAGCTGGAGGCAGTGCAGACGGAGGGAAGGACGCTTAAAGACGTGGAGGAGGAGGTGGTGAGTTTGTGCGCCGGTGAAGGGGCGATCCTTTCTACCGCGAAGTCGACGAGGTGTCGCGACGGCGCAACGGATCGTGTGGACATGAAGAAGCTGATTTGTACCCGTGGCGGGAAGAGCCGGCACCTGGAGTACGAAGCTAGTCTAGACACCGGTAAGCGTTTCATCCGTGGCACTTGGGCATACTAGGAGAATGGTTGAGGCGACGAATACGGGGCGAGTCGCGCGCAAGCCTGTTGTTAGCATGCATGCTTCGGTGCAGGTGAATGCATGACGCACCGCCGATGACACACCGCCTATACTCCGTCTCCCATGTCGTTGCGTGTTGCAGCACCTGGGGTACAACGGCGGAACGTAAAGGGAAGCGCGAGGACTGGTTGTCCGTTTGAGGTACGAAGCTGGTCTCCCGCGGAACATGTCTTGGTGCAGTGGACGGAGAAAGGGTCCAACAGGTGTCTGAGGTCTTTGAGCGTGGGATTGAAAAAGATGTCCGAACTGCGTATTTAAAATCGGGCAGGGGTCGGTCGGGTGTCTTGTGATCCATGATCCATGTTGTGATCCATCATACACACACATATCCCACGTATTCATCGTTTAATTTCTACTCTTCTATCCTTATTGTGGACCCACCGTTCCGTCATTTCAGGTTAGCGTCCGGCACGCGAAGTCCCACAGGTGGCCCAGGATTAGCAACATGAAGCTCACGCACAACCACAGCGTCGACCGCGAGGCCATCGACGTCAAGCTTCGAAAAAGGCGGCGATCGGCGAGATCCACGCTACAACAACTTTGACTTGTGAATTGAGAGCAAAGCAAGAGGGGCGGCGTTCAAAAACTATGTCTAGTGGTCATCGTGCTTCTCGCCCCAACCTCCGACAAAGGTATACGTTGGGGTAATGACAGAGGGCTTTGGTCTGCTTGCACGCCGTATCAGACCATAGTCTGTGCGGAATTTTCCGGAGCGTAAAACCACTGCTGCTGTACCATGTACGTGAAGCACCCACGAAGGTACGTACACCGTGCCAAGCTCGCTCAAGACTGAAATCGTCCTTGGTTTCGGCTTCGTGTTTTTATCCAGAGTGCACGTGTTGTACGATTGGCTGTTGGGCTTTATGCTTCCTTTTCTTGCAGCTCATCTCGCAGCTCATCTTCTCGAAGTCTTCTTGCGACAAGCGCCCGGATCTTGATGGGCTTTGGTTGATCGTCGGCCGGTCGTGGTCATAAAACCCCATAATAACAGTTTCTCGTCAAGGGTTGCGGAATTTCCAGTGACATGAGCTTCCAACGCCACTATATCATGCGACACCGTACCCTTGTTAGGCTTGAACTTGACGAGAAACTTATTCGCTGCTCCTGTGGTGTACATGTGGACAGAGGAGAGTACCGAGATAGATGTAGATGATGCTGTTGTCGAGGGGCCACTGGCGAATTTCATCTCTGTTGCTGCCTGACGTTATTGGGGATGGTCTATACGATGATGGGGGAGGTTGGAACTGTCGCGGAAGAGTCGATGCGAAATGTTGTAGCAGAAGCCGTTGCCGAAGCCAAAAAGATGTCGCAGTACGATCAGCGGGGGTAGAAGTTATTGACTGCTGGTCGGCCGATGATTATTGTTGTGGTTGATCATCCTCGCTCGCCCTCCACGGTTATACCAACCTCCTATCTGCCTTTTCACTGGCTGGTGACCCCGCGACCGACGAATAGACGGTTGGGCACACTGGTTGTTTTATTTTTGATCGGTTTCCGAAGGCTCTTTTCTCGAACGGTCGGTGCGGTACCCGTTATTTTCTTTTTATCATTTTGTTGTCTTTTGCCGAGTGGTTTGTACCCTATTTTTGTTTTGTTTCCCCGCGGCGTCATGTGCCGGGTTTTGAGACCACAGGCTCCCCATTTTTTGTGAACAATAGACAATGGATGAGCTAATAATGTGAAAAACAACAACAACAACAACTGGTACAACTCAGCAAATATTTCGGCTGGCCACCCCGCGACCGACGAATAAACGGTTCGGCACACCGGTTCAACTCGGCAAATATTTCGACAATACCGTGGCAACGCAGTACAAGGCAGTCTTGGGCGTGGTCACACCACTCGTCAAACACACTACTGTGCCTGCCATCCAAACTTGCCCGCAGGTCTTACCTTTATTTTGTCGCTTCGTCCGCTTCCTGTTGCTCGTTCATCTTGAGTTGATGATGCTGCGTTATTGTGCGCACTGAACTGGATGACGCCGATTGATTCAAGTTCTCACACACGTACGTGTGACAACTACAATTGTAGATGTGTCGAGTATTAGGCCTGTGTCACGCGGAAGAAAATTGATATTTGCCGCCTATTTATTTGGTACTGACGGCGATGAGTGAGTGAGTGCCCATGTCGTGGCGAACGGCTTGGAAATACGTCCATCCCTTGGTCTTGGCGAGGTTTCTGAAGAACCTGCGGAACTGACGGTGTGCGTGAACCCGTCGAACTATGGAGCAGTTGTCCTTTCTCAAAAGAAGATTCCGCGAAGATGCGAAGATGCGGAGAGATATCCACCGGTGGTCACGACTGTTGGATATGGGCGGCATGGCGTGTACAGCAAACGCGTTGATTGTGAAGAAGACGATCTGGGACGAGCCGTAGATTAAGCCGACGAACTTCTGCTGTAGATCGAAGTCCTCGCGTGTGTCCCGGTTATGAAGTACTGGCCAGCGGTTTCTCCGAAGGACAAGAGCGTTGTTCCCACCTTGGGTGCACGCAGACGATGGTGCTCCTCCTCGTTGCTGACTGTACTCAGAGCTGACGCATGTCGGCGTCGAGCTTGCTTCGTTGGTGTCCGGAAATGGCCTTTGCATGGATATAGATGGTATGAGTTGGCGATTAGATTTTACTTGGCCGGAAGGTAAGGAAAAGAGAGAGAAAGTGAGGGAGTGGGGGCGAGCACACACACTGGGCTCTCTTGCAACGTGCCGATGACGGCAACAAACGGTCAAACCGACCTGTAGCAATGCTAAGGGGATATCCTACAGGACACTCGTGCGGTGTGCCAACTCCCCTATGGTTCCATGTAGAAACTACATTGATCTGACCACTGATTCAATGGTACACCGAAGACTCTACCGGCAGAAACCCTAAGGTGATTTCCTACAGGTACTTCATTGGCAACCAACACAAATGACGACTGACATTGAGCTCCAAGACTAATTTCATCATACCAATACCGCACACAACCCGGCACTAGTACATGGATCAACCGTTCAAGCAATCAGAGAACGAAAGGGCTGACGGCGATTGGCTCTGGACACCAACCAATGCCCGTATCGTCGCGTCGCCCGCTTACCGCCGGACTGTTTGATTCTTCGTCTAGTCCCTCCGACCCTGTCACTCGGCTGCACGCCACCATCATCTGACACCAAAGTCGATGCCTGTGTATCTGTACGCAAGCAATCAGCTTCATTACTCGGCAAAATCTCACCATCATACATCCTGTCAGGCCCAAAGGCTCGGTATTATACCGCGTGAAGACCCACAACAAGGAGCCGACACCGAAATAGCGAACGTCAGACAATGTGTAGCCCCTGGACTCGTTCGCACGTGCCCGATCGATTGTTGCTACACGCAAGCACCGACCACCCCCCGCACCGCAACGACACGTTCGCTCAGTGGTTTTGGTTCTGTTCCATGGACGGTCGAACTGTAACCGCCGACGGGACACGCGCAGGATGACCGCACATTCCGCATTTCGAGAGTACGCGTTTTGTCGCTGTGGCCGCAGCTGGAGGAGGGACGCGCTGAACGCCAAACAGCGCTGTTGAAACACTCCGGTCTGCCAAAACAGCCGAAGAACAAGGAGAATTTATGAACGAGAGCATTCATTTCCCCAAGAAATAAGGACGAGTGAACCACATATCAAGCCAGCAGAGCACGCAACACACCCTCGTTTCCGCAGACAGACGGAAAAACACAACTTTTACGATCAAATCTTGTGCAAAAAACCACCAGGACTATGTGATCGCTCCTCTCAGACACCGAAAAACAATCCAACCTTTTTCGGTCCCCAGGGGAGACAGCAGTTGCGTCCCTTCCCCCCCCCATTCTCGCTCCGTTTGCGACACGCGAAACCACACGACGCATGCACGAACGGCGGGTATTGATGTGTGTGTGTGTGTGCCCCCCTCCTCCCCTCTACACGTTGCAAACACGTAGTTCAAACGAACAAATCGCCGCATCCATCCATCAATGAGTATGAGGGCAGGCACAACAACAACAATTCTCCACCGGGCACCTCTTGTCACACGCACAGACCAAAGGGAGTGCTTAACACGCATCACCACTGCATCCACTCGTTAAGACGAGAAGGCACACAACAACGCTCCTCTGGCAACGCCACAGAACGTAGATCAAAAGTGAGGGCCTAAGCATTCATCACTACATCCTGCCGTAACGCTGAAGGGGCACAAACAACGCTCCCGTGCTATCAACGCTCTACAACGTCGACGCCTACAGG
>CACKRE030000404.1:9590-19768 GCA_902602495.3 Ectocarpus sp. CCAP 1310/34 | reverse complement strand
GGGGGGGGGGGGGGGGGGGGGGGGGGGGGGGGGGGGACGATGAAGCGAAAACGGGAAAAAAATAAAAATTAAATGAATATTTGCAGAATGAACAACCTCGAAAAAGAAGCAACAACATGGACACACACGTTCCCCAGGGCGACAGACTGATACGGGATTTGAACCGTATTAGCAAGTATCAATTGTTGGTGCGGAGTAATAGCAATCCCCTGAGGAAAGTGCGGGAGATGTATGCATACCTCCCGATTGAAGGAAAAAATAGGGGACATGACCTTTGTGGTCCCTTTTGAGGGAACATGTCCTCCGTCGCTGTGCTCAGTCTACCTATGAGAGCAAGGCCAACAGCAAGTTCTGTTGTTCTGTTCCCAAGAGATTAAAAAACAAGTGAGTCTTCATCAGGGTCTTCAGGAATCGCGACGCGTGTAACCTCACAGCATTTGGCGTGTCGGCCGTCAGCTTTCCCTAGGCTCTTGTTGCTGTTCTTTCAACTAGCCAGCATGTGGAGCAACTCTGTTTCTTTGCTCTGGCCGGCTGTCGTGAACGCGCGGTCTTCGTTGCTCTTTTCTTTTAGAAAGTACTTTCACGGCGGAACGTCTCGTCGTATGGACGGTAGCAAGGACATGAGAGTCCGACAGCTCTGCCAGTTCCCTGCAGTCGGTGCCTCACCCACCGCCTGGCTCGCCTGGCGTGCCAACAGCGGTGTCTCGCACAATCGATCGCATCATGATCTAGCTGTAGCTTCGGCCTTTCTAGACCGCGCTGCGCATCCACTTCGTGTTGACGGCGCCCGCGCCGTTGATCCGACATGAGGAGGGCACGCGTCTGTCCGAGAGCTCTGTGCTGAGCATGTAGACGTGCGCTCGCGCCCGTGACGAGTTCCGCCTTCCTCCGCGGCGGCTGGCGGCGGCCGGGGTCAGCGGAGCAATGCTTAGCTTGCAGGCCCACATGCCGGCCGCGCTGTCGCTCAGGTCGGTGGCGACCTTGAGGCTGGTGCCCTCTGTCTTGGCGATCGCGGTCTTCATACCCTCTACTTTAGAGGAGGGTCCCCGCCGTCTTCCAAATTGGATTTTTGAACTTGGAGGACGACGGGGACCGCGCGGGAGAAAAGGGAAAATCAAGAGACTGCGGTCATCAAGACAGAGAGCACCAGCCTCAACATCGCCAACGGCCTGCAAAACACCGTGGTCGCCGGTGCGGCCTTGCAAGCTAAGCATGCTTCGCAGCCCCCGTTTTCTCCCTTCTCTACCCTTTCCTTAGCTCCTTAGCTGGGTCAAACGATCGATGGTGTTGCGGCTCAATGCGTGAGAGGTGTGGGAGGGTGAACTTTGGCACTTGAAGTTCGACATCCTCGATCCTTTCATTTTGGGATTCGACAATAAATTGTCAAGTTCCGAGATTCCTCAAGTATCTGCGTATGAGAACCTCCAGGGTGGGGTTGTGTAACGGGATTTGAATTCTAGCAAGTATCAACGGTTTTGCGGAGCAGCTCCGTGAGGAGGAAAAAGTGCGGGAGAATTAACTCCCGATTGAAGGATAAAACAGGGGACAGGACCTTGGTGGCCCCTTTTAGAGGGAACATGTCCTCCCCCTCTGTGCTCAGTCTACCTTAGAGAGCAAGGCAACAGAAAGCCCTGCTGTTCTGTTCCGAGAAATTTAAAAAACAAGGGAGCCTTCATGACGGTCTTGAGGGATCGCGACGCGTGCAATCCCACAACAAGAAGCCATGGGGACGGAAGAAGCAAAAACAAAAGAAACAAAATATGAAAGAAACATATATTTGCAGGACGAGGAAAACAGAAACAGAAGCAGCAGCATTTTTATACATCTCGATCGAGAACTTCTACGAGCATGGGAAAAGCCGCGAAAAGACTTGGAATAATACGGAACCGTTCGATTCCGTCGGAGAACGGAAACAAACTCGATTATTTTTAGTTTTGGAAAGTCAACAAGTCAACAAGTCAACATAGCATAACATAACCTCACAGAAAGACCACCCGTTCGAGATGTAACCGCAGTCGAAACTGCCAGCTGTGGTGGGGCGGCCGCACAACAGCACACCAGAGAGGACCATCCGTGTCTCCCCACCCGGGAGGCTGCTTACCGCGGCCTCGCTCACCCTCTCCCCGTGCTTGCTGCCGACGGGGTACGGGCGGCGGGTTCTTCGCTCGAGAGAGAGAGAGAGAGAGAGAAGGAAAAAACGGGAAGACCCACCCGTACACATTTATTGCATGCTTAGTACAATACAACACAACGGAATACCAAGTAGTTTGCCTTCCGTGTGAGTGCGCTCCGTTGATTTGGTACTCCGTTTTGTTCCGGCCGTTCGCAGTGTCTGCGTACCTCAGGCAGGACATTGCCTGTCTACTCTCGATGACTCAAGATAGAGGCTCCCTGTGATCCCGGGGTCCACACAGAGGAAACCTCGTGCGACCCGTGCCTCCCATCAGGTCATTGTACTTGTAGCTCTTGTGTACACAAGTTGTTTTAGGTTCCAAGCATGGTGTACGCACACGGAGATAATCTCTGTTTTGTTAGGCTTCAAGCACGGCATGCTTGTGGAGGTTTTTTGACAAAGTGTTGAGCAGTATACATAAAATGGAAGCAATCTATTTTTGTAAGCTCCAAGCACGGTGAAAATGCACACGGTGATGAGTCACTACAGCAGTGTATTCTAAAGTTTCAAGCACTACGGTGTATGCACATGGAGATAAGCTACAATTCCAAGCGTCGTACCCCCCCCCGTCGCGGCCCATAGCCAGCCTTACCGGTGATCTCCGAGTCGTCGCAGCTTCTGTGGAGCATGATCCCCGACCCGCCGCTGGTGTCCACCGTGTTGTCCTGGATCACCACGTGGTCGCAGCGCTTGGACGCGATGATGCCGTGCTTCTTGTTGTTCCACACAGTGTTGTTTCTGATGGTGAGGTAGTCGCTGTCATCGTGAGGGTCGAACCCGTACACGTAGTTGTCTGACGACGAAAAGACACAACAGGGAGAATGGGTAAGGGGAGTGCAAGGGGAGGTGAAGGGGAGGGGGGGTGTACGCTTATGTTTTGCATGCCTTAGCGGCTAGACCATCGACCACGCAACCTTCAGAGGACCGAGCACTCTTCTCACAGGACCCATCACCGATGGCCAATCGTCCCTCCCTACTTCGCGAAGGGTGCCTCAAACATGTATTTTTTCCCCGATAGACTATCTATCCTATCGATATCACGTCCCGCCTTGTCAACCCACTTCCATATGCCCCAGTACAGCTACCGCCTTCTCCTGGCTATGTATTTCGTGCCTCAAACATGTCATCTCCCTATATCTTCCTCCCACTTTCCCCAGCTCAGTCATCAACATTACCCTCCTTATACGGCGAACGGAAGCGGAGGGGGGGTCGCTTTTCGCGGTGCCCCTGTTGCGAGTCCGATCCCGTCCAGAATTTTCTGGCAAACCAAAGTCAGATGTGTACCACATCTGGATGGCTGATCTACCAAGGGAGGAAGGCGGTGGGGGAGGGGCAACCGGGAGCCGAAATCGGGAGGTTTCAACTTTCGAGGTGACCTTCTACTAATCCGATCCCGCACAGCATTTTCTGGAAATCATAATCCGGTAGATGAGATGACTTGATCTCGGTCAAGCGAGTGTGTGAGCAAGCCGCCAGAGAGACGTAGAAGCGCTTCGTGCTGCATCTGTCAAAAAGCAGCCCTAAACAACCTCAGACGGAAAAGTGCATCCATACCAGTCTTCTCACACGTCGTATGCTACAAACATCCCCCCCCTCTCCGCTAAAGGACACGCGGTCAATGGTATTAACAGCTAAGGAATGCCAAACATGAGTAGTACGCCTCCCCCCCTTTATCTGCTGTACGAACGAACCGTCCTCACCGTGCATGAGAGAGTCGGTCCAGACTCCACCCTGGTGGCCATAGCTGTACATGCCGTACCACATGTGGTGGATGTCGCAGTTCGTGATGTCCCCGTAGACGTTGACGTTGTCGAACACCTCCGGGTTGCTCATGTCCTCGCAGAAGCCTCGGACCTGAATCCAACAAGAACATCCAAGGAAGGAGAAAAAACGAGCAGGGGTGGATGTGCAAAAAGTTCGTGAGGACACACTCGCATCCAATTGTAGCACGATCACAAGACGGGGGCACACATCAATTAGTGCATTGCGACAGAACCACCATAACCGACGGTTACATTGTGTATTCGAAGAATTAGCGGCGCTCGATTCAGCACGAAAGAAAACACAATAACAAAATATGGTATTTTCGGGAACCCACACACGGTCTCCATGTGCTGGACCTTCACGAACGACAACCGCAACATCGACGGAACTTATGTGACTAATATGTGGAAGTTCGCGGTACTCGCAAGTCATGTGACTCTCATGGTGCCACCGCAGAAGTCGGCTGACGTTCCAATTACAATAACTGTGAGATCGACCGTCCTCCTGGGCGACAGTGCAAAATCTACCGGCCTTGCCAGGGTGAAACCGACACATGAACCGGTATCCAGGGTAATATCCGTAGAAGCAACTCGCGCTCCAGGTTTAAAGAGAAGCATGGTTTGGTTTCATTTCAAAAGTACTGTTGTCCATCTTCTATCAAATTTACACCGAAACCCCAACCCCACCTTCCAGGTGATGCCGTAGGATTCAGAGGCGAAGTAGCCCATGTGTCCCAGCTCGCTGTCCACCATGTCCATCCGGCACTCGCCCTTGTCCTCCCTCGCGTAACCCGAGTCGCACGTGTCGTTCTCGTTCACCACCTTATATGCATACGTGCAAGCAACGCGCACACACATGCATGACAGAAGTGGAGCAGTTAATACTCATCCGTTTGGATGTAGGGGCAAAACCAATTGATACAGCAGGTGGACATTGGGAGCGACGAGAACACGCGGGAATGATTCAGAACGAAAATAAAAAAGAACCAAGATGGTATGTGAAACAGCGAAAACTGCATTAAAGAGGAAACCACCGGGAAAAATCAAGTGATATACAACGCACGAAAGGGTGAAAAAAAGTCTAGAGTGCAAAACAAAATCTGCTGAAAACGTACGAACGCACGCTCGTTCCTTGGCTTCGATCTCGCGAGACAGAAAAAATAGGGCCAATTTGATGTGTGTATCCACCACACATTGCATCACCAATTGTCGAACCCAGGGAGCAAGCAAACTGCAAACATCCAACGGTGAACACTGTCTTTGACAAACCGTGTTTGGCACGGTGGTACAAGCGCCCAAACACCAGCAACCCACTTTTCGCCCGTCACGCTGGTATGACACCCTTCACACCTCGCTGCTGCAGGCGATGTAGGAGCGGGGCTCGTCCCCGGTGCTGTCGTCGGCCAGGATGTGAGCCGTCAGCAGATTTTCGTCCCAGCTCTGGATCTGGGGGGTCAAAGACAACAGCAGCATTAACATTTGTTGAAAACGACGACAAATAATGACATCAAAGTCGCCACCAACGATGACAACTACTGTAAGATACCATCATTAACAACAACAACAACAACAACAACAACAATATCAACAGTTACTGTCGAGCAACACTTGCATCACGTCAGCAGCAACGCTTACATCGAGGAACAGCACCCTCAGCACTAGCGTCACCACATCACTGCCACTGACAACAACAACACCAGCAAGGGAAAGCGGATTCACTGGGAGGTAAACGAACAAAATCCCAGACAACCAAATAAACGACAAACGCCGTGTGAAACCCCGGCAAGCCACACGCACGCACCAAAGTCTTGTAGATGTCGAGGTTGCCGCCGTGCCCCCGGACGGCGTGAATCAGCGTCGGCGAGCTCCTGATCTTCAGCTGTCGATACGGTTACAGTGCGTCCGTTGCGGTTTGAAGCCGTGCGTTCGGTACGGTTTCATCCCGGTTGCTCATTGAGGTTTCAGGTGGTGTGATCGGAATCATGCCTCGTTGTAGTTTCAAACCGTGTGTTCGTTGCGGAATCCTCCCTTGTGTTCGCTTTAATAGTCATACCGTGATGTTGCGGTTCGTCTCGTCAAGCCTCGTGTTCAGGCACTCCGGTTGTTTGGGACGTGTGTGCAACGAGCTGCGCTCTCCTCGATTCGTCCCAAGGTCAAAACCAAATCGGGCCATAACACTTTCATCCTAATGGATGTCTATGGACACCACTTCTTCCGCTGCTTCATTGCAAAACCCGCACCCCCTCGTCCATCGCCCTTGGCGCTGGTTACAAGAGATAATCTGTCTGAAAATACAAGGGCCATCCGGACACCGGTGGCCAGGGTCCGGGGTTCGAACCCCGGCGTAAGCGATCTTTTCTTGAAAAGTGAGTTATTCTCTCGCTTCGGTTTCTGGCCTGGCCTGGGTGAAAAGCGCTACATAGTTCGTGTGTACACAGAGGGAAGAGAGTGCTAGCACTCTTCTCGAACAAAAAATCGGAAGGCAAAGCACCGCAGGAGGGGTGGGTAGAGGGCCTCAGGGAGAGGAATCCTTCTGTTGTGACCAGGTTCGAGTGAACAGCACAAATGGTGTGAGACCTTAAGTGAAGACAAAAACAAGAACAAAAAAATAAATAAATCGGACACCAACGTGAACATCCCGGTGGTCCCTACTACGTATGTTCTCCAACTAGAGTATTTTGTAGTAATAGACGCACAACACAAAAAAGCAGCAGCACGGACAGAAGAAGGTACTGGGTAGAGAACGAAACGGTTTTCAATGTGCAGACAACAACAACAACAACAACAACAACAACAACAACAACAACAACAACAACGGGCATAAACCAAGAACCAACCTCGTCGCAGTCGCCCCCCACTGAGGTGCCCTTGAGGTTCATCGTCACGCCGTTAGAGACGGCCAGCGAGGTTCTCACGAGCCACACGCCAGTAAGCTCCTCCACCGTCGACGCTGTCGTGATGGCGGCACCGGTGGCCGGGTCGACGGGATAAAGAAGGTCCTGCCATCGTCGTTGTCGGTAGGGTCAGGGTTTAGTGTCGCCCGGGAAAGGACTGGCGGCAGAGAGAACGTGGACGTGTGTTTTGGGTGCAATGTAACCCCAGGGCGGGGCGCACACACGCCGCGCGCACCTGTGGTGGCACAACGGGAGTGATCTATCGCTTCGCGGGCACAGTGAGCAACAGTCTCAGGACACCGTAGCAGTCGGAACGTTTCTTGAAACGGCCATATAAACAGCGGCGCTCTCACATCTCACACACGTTACTTCCTCCCACCGAACCCCCCCCCCGTCCCCGCATTCCTTTCGTGCATCCTCTTCTCCAATGCACAAGACACCACCACATCGACACCTCCTATCTCCCCCATAATAGGCAGGATCTCCCCCCCCGCCCGGCGTGCTGCGTCCCGGCTTTGCAGGGATGCGGGGTCGATCGTATGACGCCAGCGGCATGTAAGGCTATGGGTCCCCCCGCCACCCCCCCCTCCTCACCGTGGGTACCCCCTCCGGGCCCGACTGCAGCCACTGCCACATCTCCGTCAGCGTCACGCAGCCTAGCTCCGTCCGGTCCCCGCTGGCGTGCTCGATCGTCACGAGCGACCCCTCGATCTCCTCGTCCTCCCTCGCGTCGTACGTGAACGACAGCTCCGCCGCGGGGTCGCACACCGTCTTGGCGGGCACCGGAATCGGCGGGACCCCAGGGGACCCCGGCTCTCCGGTGGCCGGTGCGGGGGCGGCGGTCGCTGTTACAACGGCCACAGGAGCCGGAGTTCCTACCGGAGAAGGCGTTGTCGCCGGCGCCGCTGGCGCGGTGGTGGTGGAGGGCACTTCGCGGGAGCCCGGGGTCGGGGCGGGGGTAGGGGCTGCAAGTGGGGTGGGTGGGTGGGGGGGGGTTGCACGGTTGTGGTTATTATTAGACCCTGTGTGGGGTGTCACGTTTAAAGAACACAGGTAACAAGCCACAATCTTTACGCACGGCGGTTTGCACAGAAGACAAAGCCACAACCTCACAAGCGGCGTGCAACAAAGAAAGGGAAACACACCAACACACCAAAAAAAAAATGAAGATACAAATTTCATTCAACAAATCGCAGAAACAGCAGACAAGGCGGTGACCCACACAAACCTGACGGGTACAAAGAAAGGGAAACACACCAACACACAAAAAAAAAAAATGAAGATACAAATTTCATTCAACAAATCGCAGAAACGGCAGACAAGGCGGTGACCCACACAAACCTGACGGGTCGGCCGCCACAGTGAAGGGCGCGCAGTCCCAGGGCCCGTTCTCGCTCAGCTCCTGCACGTAAAGGCTGAACAATCCCGGCGTTACGTCGGCGGGCACAACCACGTCGTAGTCGCCCGTGCCGGGGTCGTAACACCCGTCGTCGCCGCAAAGCGAGGCGACGTACGTTCCGCAGCTTGGCACACAGCGGTAGTCGCGATTCGACGCGGGATGCAGCAGGTAAGGCGTGCATTTGGATGGCTTGGTTTGTTGGTTGGTTGAGAGACGAAGACAGACGTAGTACGTAAGATGCCCGTCGAACGTGACAACGAGGAGCCAAAAATATAGAGTAATAAATCAATGCTTCGGTCTGTTTTTCCGTCGAACGACGGGTTGATGCCCGGACGGGTGTCTTCCGTGTGCACTGTACGACAAATAACACCGACAGACGTGAGCACGGATTGGGCGGGTGTGGCACGAAACAACAACCACCTGGTTGCGTCTAGAGATATCGACATGGTCTACAAGTAAACGTTTCAACAGCAAAACTTGGCTCCTGGATGTGTCCACCCCAATCAAATCGGCCACGCCGTATGATAATATTGTGTGAAGGAGGACCCGATTCCTAAGGTATCCGTCGATTAACCATCATCATGAACATGTGCAGCTCTTCAGCTACGCTCCACGGATGATCAGAAAGATCTCTCCCTCTCCCTTCTCCTCTTTCTTTTCGACCTCCTTGTGCCCAGGAGTGTCCCACGGTGTTGTTTACCCCCCAAAGGCCCAAAGGGATGGATGTTGATGAATGCGCCGCAGAGGGCGCCACACATGATACAAAACGACACGGAAGGCGGCCGTCCACTATTCACCATTAGTACTCAAGCTATGTATAACACCCATACAATCGGCGACACACAAGCCCGGTGGTAAATATTTTGTACTGCCGTTCAACATTAGACCGAAACATAAAATGTTCTTATGATTACTAGGGCAAAGCAATATATCAAGACGACCACGACCAAAACACACCCAGTAGTTTATTTCTGCAATGCAAAATGTTGATCACTAGGGTGTGACATCTTGAGGACGGAAGGCAACGTGAGGTATCACGTCTATCTCCCGTGAACCAGTTTTCAACAGAGTCATCATGATGTTTTACTTCGAAGAAGGTCGCGTGCGCCACGGCAAAGAGGATGCCAAATTCGATAGACACATCATCGACGAGACAGTTCATAAAACGCCCCGCAACTTTTTCGTTCATCACAGGAGGAGCACTCAAGCTTCTCAAGTATCAGTCCACTAGGTGTGATATCCTATCACACGTCACCCACCCGTGGCAGGTACAATACTTTGCTTCGAAGCAAGCAAACGTGCACACGTCCGATCCATCCAAAACACAGCGTTGGTGACAAAGGGAAACCATGACATGTGCCTCGGCAAATAATCAATCGACAGAATACGAACGGCCGGCCGTGGATACCACCTGCCAGAGCCCGAGATCTAAGGGCCATCACAGAATCTACAGATTCATGTACAGTGGGGGCTACGGTTTAAGAGAACTCACTTTAAGGGAATTGCCGGTCTAAGAGAGGTCAAAATAGCTAGACACACCCCTTTCTTATCTTAAATCGAACCCCGATTCTCTTAAATCGAACCTGCTCCCCCCCCCCGCTCCGCGCAAGGGGGATGATCGCACCACGTTGTGTTAAAATGGTCCAGCACCCTCGAGGCAGTGATACACAGTGCTTACAACTGTCTCTGGAAGTAAAAGCACCAGAAAATAAATTAAGTCATACGCAGCTGTCATCCGTACGCAAGGAAGTAAGCACAAGATGCCGAACACCCTTAGCAGGATGCAGCGCACCCTTCATGCGACTCGCCGAATATCTCACGGCGCTTCGCGCTTGGTGATGTGAGAGCCTGGTCCGGTGAGAACCCGGCGTGCTCCGTCCCGGCTTTGTAGGGATGCGAGGTCAATGGTCTAACGACTACGGCATGCACGACTATGAGTACACCCCCCC
>CACKRE030000403.1:46438-58739 GCA_902602495.3 Ectocarpus sp. CCAP 1310/34 | reverse complement strand
ATGAGGGAGAAAGCGAGGAACGGACTGGGAAGGACAGCAACGAGAGCGTGTACGGACGGAGCAGGTCGAGTGGCGTTTTGCTCGGGCTGACTACAGCGGCGCCGGATGGAGCAGCGGCACCGGAGCATGCGGGCGACATCGACCCGTGGCGCACGGACAAACATTTCTATCTGTGTTGTTATTTTTTTTCGTTTTTTTTCTGACTTTCCGTGTTGGTGTTGTGTGATGACGNTAGTCGAACGGTGGGACGGACGTGCAGTTCAGTTTTTGGGCACGCATACGGTGCTGCAGGGATTTTTAGGTGTACCTCTTAGGGCTCTTGGATACCTTTTTCTCGTTATATGTGTGCGTGTTCTTTAGATCCTCAGATGGTTCTAGCACTTTCGTGACCACGGGCTGAGAGTCTTTGCTAGATTTTGGCATTTAGCAACTGACATACGGTTTAATGTGAAGACAACAACAACAACACTCTCGGCTCGTAGCCACCCGACTGGTCACTGGGAACTTAGAAGTAGAGATCTCCGGGGACGGACACCTCGCTAGGCGCTGCAGGAAAAGAACTAGTCTAAGGGTGCTTGTCAAAGGTGATCATCTGGGGTTCGCACCCGTGCGTGTATCACTTGTTAGCACAGGCTTGCCCCATTCAACTAAATACTGAGTCAGCGCTTTGACAACCACCCTTACTTAGTTCTTTTCCTGCAGCGCCTGGCGAGGGGTCCGTCCCCGGAGATCTCTACTTCTAAATTCCCAGTGACCAGCCGGGTGACTACGAGCCGAGAGTGTATATTTTCTTAGAAAGGCTTATACCCCCATCAGACTACTCAGTCAGCGGCTGACTGAGTAGTCTAATGGGGGTAAGCCTTTATAACACGAAATTCCAATCCGTTCAACGAATCAAAGGAAAGCGGACCTCGGATTGGAGGCGGCCCTGCAAGAGCAGGGCAGTTTATATATGGCTACTGCTGTAAATCCCCATGACGGTGCTCGACACTCCTGTACACAGCATGTCGTGCGCCATGCCTATCTTCCTGTGCGCGAGCTCACTTTGTCTGTACAGCCGTGCCTGCTCAGCAGTGCTGTTGTAAGCACCCTGTTGGCAGTATGGCGATAGCATTGTTGTGAGTATCTGGTACCTGTTTGTCGGCCGTACTCCGCGTACTTATCGGGACTTGTTTGTGTAGTGTATTAACTTCAGACGGTGAGACAACGCCCGTACCCAGGACGCTGTCGTGCTCGGAAAGCAGGAGGAGAAAGAGAGAGTGGCAGCGCGGCTGCTGCACTCAACAAAGGGGGTCCCGGTGCATCATCACCGTACCCCTACCTAAAAGGTTCTACACCATCTGCGTCACACTTGTACGTATGGCTAATGTATCCAAACCATGTCCGTAGACCCACGAACACCCTCCCTGGTTCTTCACGCAAGTGACTAACCATCAGTGGGGCAACAACACCCCGGATACATCAATAAAAAAACCATACGGTGGTGGAGGGGAAACCCGGCCCCCGGGCAAAACCCCTCCAAAGAAAACCCCATCCAACACAAAAACCATTGCTATCACGGCGGATGTACAACGGCCGCACTTATCAGAAAGACCAAGGCGAAGACAAGATCGCAAGGAACTACGTTCCCCCGGACGATGGCCTCCCAACGCCCCCTACTCCTGCCATGGGTACACAGACCGCGACAGTAATGCGACTTTCCCGCATGGTAAACATGGCCCTTCCCAAGTGCTAAAAACTGCTAGCTACTCCGGCAAATTCATCAACTTGCGCCGGTGGTACTGCAGACTGCTCTTGCTAAGAGCCTTGGTAAGCATGTCGGCATGCTGCTCCGACGTCGACACAAACTTGATCGAGATGTCCCCCGACCTGAACAATCCACGAATGAAGTGGTACCTCACGTCGATGTGCTTGCTACGCGCTGAGCTGAGGGGGTTCTGCACCAAAGCCATAGCCCCCTGATTGTCCTCAAGGACCTGAATGCTGCTGCCACTGGTCTCTGGGGCAATAAACGAAAGCACTGCACGCACAAACAAAGCTTCCTTCACACCCTCCCCGGCAGCAATGTACTCTGCCTCCGTAGACGACAAAGATACGATAGCTTGCGTCTTGCTACCGTGGCTGATGACGGTCCCTCCAACCGTTGTTGCCAGCCCTGACACCGAACGCCTATCCTCAGCGTCGGCGTAGCTAGCGTCCACGTACACCGCCAGCCCCAACCCCGATCCCCGTTCGTAGGTGATCCCGAGGTCCCTCGTCTCTTTGAGGTAGGCGAGGATCTTCACGATCGCCTTCCAGTGCCTCTCGGCAGGGGCATGGGCATGGCGCGCTACCGCACGCACGGCGAACGAGATGTCCGGGCGCGAGAACGTCGACACCCACATCATGCTGCCGATGGCCTCCCTCACCGGCCATTCCCCTCCACTCTCGTCATCCCGCTTCGGTCCTATATCGACACCAGGGGAAGCAGGGATGGAGGAGGTCGACTGCACATCAAAGCGATTCACGATGCTGTCAATGTACGCGGTTTGGGAGATTCTAAGGGTCCCAGCCTCTAGGTCTCTCTCGACGGCACACCCGTCGAACCACACGCACTCTCCAAGGTCTTTGGTGGGGAATGCCTTGTTGAGGGAAGCAAGCAACTCCTTGCAATCATCATCAGACCCGGCCACCAAAATGTCATCCACATAAATCACGATAATCATCACCACGACATCGTCTTTCATCTTGCGGAAGACGCACGGGTCAGCCTTGCACTGCTCGAACCCGTTTTCTACAAGAGTATCGGCAGCGTGGTACCCCCACTGCCTGCCGCTCTGCTTCAAGCCGTAAATAGCACGCTCAGCCTTCACAACTTTGTGGGATTTTTCCCCGCACCCCGCGGGGAGCCTCAGAAACACATCCTCGTCCAACTTAGCGTGTGTAAACGCCTGCTTGACATCCCAGTGGTTGAGTTTCAGCGATTTCTCGTTGGCTACCGCAAGCATCAGTTTAATGGATGCGGATGATGGGCAAGGGGAGGATGAGTGGAAGTAGTCCACGTTCGGGATTTGCGAAAACCCCCTAGCGACCAGACGCGCTTTGAACTTCTCAATTTTTCCGTCCTTGTTTGTCTTCCAAGTGAAGCGCCACTTCGAGCTCACAGGTCTACGCCCCTCTGGCGTACCGTCTACGAATGAAAACGTTCCCGTGCCCAAGTGCCCATCAAACTCTTCCCTCATGGCCTGTTCCCATCCCTCTCTGTACACAGACTTGTTAACGCCGGCTACGGTCATGGGGGGGGATTCGACGTCACTCGGACGCTTGCCTATGGGGGATTCTGTACTCAGCTCGGTCGACGCCAGGGCCCTCGCGAAGGCGTCTGGAGAGTTGAGCACGAGGTCCTCCGCTCCCAGCAGGAAGTCCTCTGCCTCTTGGCGCGCGATGTTGGCCTCCTCCGCGCGCTCGCACAGCAGCGCTTGCACCGCCCTCGCCTCTAGCTCTTCCACCACGTCGACCACACACGCGATCATCCAGTGGGTGTGCTCCGTCGTGCTGTTGATGGGCAGGATGGGCAGCCCCGCCTCCGACGCATGGCGGGCGAGCAGGCCTTCGGCACTCGTTGGCGACGGCGACGACTCGTACCTCATGTTCCGGCGAGGGTTCTCCCTGAGTCGGCGGCTGGTGAGCTCCGCCGGCTCGCCAAAGCGGGCGAGCTTCCGTCCCTCGGGCCCGCGGAGGGCCGGGATGTCCGTGTCGCTGCCGCTGTCACTGCCGCTACCGCTGCTGTTGCTGCTGCTGCTGCTGCTGCTGCTGCTGCTGCTGCTGCTGCCGCTACCGCGGCTGCTGCTGCTGCGACGGTCGTCCTCGCCGCCGCCCACATCGGCCATCCCGGTCGACGTGGTAGATGGGGCGACGCTCGCGCCCTCCCTGCTCGAGGGGGCGCCATCGCCAGCGTCGCCCGCGCCCGACTCCTGGGGCGCGGCCGGCGGCGCCGCCGGCGCATCACGCGCGGGCGGCTCCGCGGGCCCCGGGTTTGCCGTCGTGTCAAGGTGGAAACCTCCATCCTCAGGTTCTCCCTCCGCCCTCCCTCCACCGTGGCATGACGCACCCTCCCCGCCCTCGTGCTCCCCAGTCGTGAGCTCCTCGTCCTCCTCTGCAATGGGAGGCAGCGGCTGGGGGTGCGCGGTCGGGGCGGCGGGCACAGATTGCCAGGTGAAGTTGCGAGTTGTGATCGCTTGGCGTTTTTCGTTCAGGATGCGCACGCAATCACGGTTTGTGTTGATTCCAGGGCCGAGGTAAAAACACTTTTTTGCTTTCGGCTCTGACTTGTGCGTGCGCTTGACCTTGTATACGGCGGGTTTGAGGAACGGGTACGTCGCCTCTGGGGGAGGTGGGTGCCCGTGCCACATTTCGTACGGCGATTTCTTGTCCGGGTTGGATGTGGTGGAGGTGCAGTTAAGGGCGTTGCATGCCCAAGCTGTAGCTTCGGCCCAAAGGGAGGGGTAGCTCGGCGCTTCGGGGTAAAGAATCGGCGCTTGTATGCGCGCGGCTAGTGCTGCATCCTTGATCAGTCCCAGTGCTCTCTCAGCTACACCGTTGTATTCTGGGCTGTATGCGGGGGTGAACTCCTGCTTGATGCAGTACTTGCGGCACAGCTTTCCGAACTCTCCCTCGAAAAACTCTCCTCCGTTGTCAGACCGCACGACCATGACCTCGGATGGGGCTCCGTCTGCCCGGTTTTCCGCTAGGTATCTCTCGAATGCTTCTGCAGCGTCTGACTTGTTTTTCAAGAAGTAGACGCGGTTCCACCTCGTGCAGTCATCCCTTACAATGAGAGTGTACCACTTCCCCCCCAAGCTCTGCACCCTTGCCCTCCCACTCAAATCCACAAAAACTCTCTGCAGCTTCTTAACTGCACGGGTGGACGTCCTGTTGGGGATGGGCTTGGATAGCCCCTTTGCCGTCGAGCACCCCATGCACTCCCGGAGCTGGCCCACCAGCGTCACCCCTTGCTGCTTCGCCGTGTTCTTCAGCAGCACCTCGTGGGAGTGGCCGTGCGCGCAGTGGAAGTCGTTGATGTCAACGGGGGTGCGGTTCGCTTTCGCGTTACCAGGAGCAATTATGGCACAGGCTAGTTCCCTACCCGAGTCTATGCGGTGACCAGTCTGAACGAACAGGTCCCCCCATAGAGGGAAGTACACCGACTCCCCCCCACCAACGAACACCTCCAACTCACGCTCGTCTGCGGCTAAGCGGCCCTTGGTTTGCTTCAAAAGGGCTGTGAGGGACACGAGGTTGTAATTCAGCTCCGGCACATGAGCGACCCGTTTCAACAGCAGGTCTGTGGTCCCAACGCGAGAACCGATGGTCACCCTCACGTCGCCGTAGCCTACTATGGCGAAGGCTTGCTTCCCTGCGGCGACACTCAAACGTCGATCGCACTCATGGTAGTTTTCGAACGCGTTAGCGCTCGGGAACATGTGGTTGGTTGCGCCGGTATCGGCCACAAACCTTTCCTGCCTGGCCTGCTCTACACCCCCTCGATCAACGACTCTGTTCCACTCGCCTGTGAAGTCACGGACCACTAGCGCCTCCTCTGCCACGTCCAGTGCGGTGGCGTCCAAGACCGGCAGCTCCACCGCGAGCACCGCCTGCTCGGACGAGCACTTGCTCTTGTCGTGTCCGTAGCCCAGGCATTTCTCGCATCGCAGGGGCTCCGGCTTGGTACAGGCGGCCGCCTGGTGACCCTTCTCTCCGCACCGGAAGCAGCGGCCGTGCATGCTACCTGCACCGCCGCCGCCTCCGCCGCTGTTGCCACCACCACCGCCCTTGCGACCACCCCCTTTCCCCTTCTGGCTGCCACCGCCGCCGCCGCCCTTGCTGTGGCCGCCGCTGCTGCGGCCGGGCGCTCCGCCCCTGTTGCCACCGTCGCTCGCGAGGAAAGCATGCTCCGCCTTCCGCTGGCCCTTCGTGGCCCTCCTCCCCTCCGGGAGGCTCGCGTGCACGGTACTGACGACCCTGATTATCTCGCCCCGGTCCAGAGTTGTAGCCGTCTCCAACAAGAATTTGGCTTGTTGGTACTCGGGTGGAAGGGCATCGACAAAGTGTGCGAGAACAAAGGGTGTGTCAGCGTTGAGCCCTTTTTCCCGCAGTCGTGAGTACAGCAGCTCGAGCGTGTATAGATGCTCGACAGGGTTGCTGTTGCTGTGTGCGGGGATCGTGAATCGAAACATCTTCTTCATGAGGGCTTGTTTCGAGCCCTGCGACTCCGGGTTGTGTACTTTGTCGAGTTCCGCAAGAATTTCCTTTGCGGTCTCGCATTTGTTCACGATTGCCTTGTCGGCTTCTCGGACGATGGCTGTAGTCACAAAGTGGAACGCCTGGAGGCCCCTCTGAACCTCATCACTTGTGTAGCCCAAGCTATACAGCTCCGAGCTAGGCCTGTTTGGGTCACCGACGGGTGCGTGCTTCTCGGCGTTGCCGATAAGCTGCCCGTCCAAGCCTACGGTTTTCGCGGCTTGAATAAGGGCCTTTCTCCACGAGTCGTACCCGTGGCCGCGACTCTCCCCTTCGAGACGCGGTGCATTGACCGTAACACGTTTTTGGCTACTACTGCTGTACCCATCGAAAAATGCTCCGGCCCCTCGAATTGCGGTTTGCTCACCTTGGGGGCTTAACCCCCTCGCTTCCCCGCGGTCCGGTCCTACGCCCGGGCTCATTCCGGCTGGCCCCACAGGATTCGCTCCCGATCTACTTGCCCAGCCAGTCGTCACTCTCGCTGGAACCCCAGGACTCGCTCCCGGTATGTTGTCCCAGCTGCTTTCCCGCGGGTGATTTCGCCCATCACGGGCCGTTTCCCGGGAAAATGCCCCGCCGCCCCCAGGCGGCAGAGCCTCTCTCTGGCTTGGGACGGCAGCACCGCTGCCCCTACTGGCATCGCCCGCCACGGCGTCACCAGGCTCCTTCCTCTTCAACTCCATCACTACGCTCATCAGTTGCGATAACTGGCCCTCCAGCCTCGCAATCGCCGGATCCTCGGCGTGTTGCTGTTGCGTGGCTGAGGTCTCTTCCCCCAGCCCTGCGACGGAACCGCTGTCCGACGCAGACATGACCCGATGCGGCTATCCCTCGAGGGACAATCAACTCTAGAGTGTTTGTCGGCCGTACTCCGCGTACTTATCGGGACTTGTTTGTGTAGTGTATTAACTTCAGACGGTGAGACAACGCCCGTACCCAGGACGCTGTCGTGCTCGGAAAGCAGGAGGAGAAAGAGAGAGTGGCAGCGCGGCTGCTGCACTCAACAAAGGGGGTCCCGGTGCATCATCACCGTACCCCTACCTAAAAGGTTCTACACCATCTGCGTCACACTTGTACGTATGGCTAATGTATCCAAACCATGTCCGTAGACCCACGAACAGTACCTAGTACTCCAGACGATAAACTAGTGTGTTTCTAGAATAGACTACGGGACGTGTGAATGGACGTAAGCATGAGGTGCTGCATGTACAAGTACACTGTCCTATCCATGACACCATCCATGCTCCTCGCCCGTTCTGTAGGCGGTGTGTGAAAGCTCTGCCGCTTCTTCAACACCTACTTTCGCAAACCAACGCGAACACGGACTGACCAATCATGCTCCCCTGTCTCGGTTTGAATGACCCCATCTTCATCATTAGGTCGCGAAGACCTTCAGAACCGGCACCGACAAGGTCCTGGCGGTTCGCACTCTCTGGTATGACAAGCAGGAGTTGTACCAGACCACCGGGAAAGAGCGAGGCAAGGCTTCCCGCGCGTGACGACGGGGTTAACCGGGCGTCACCACGAACCAAGGGAACCAATTCACACGAGCGAGATCCTTCAACAATGATCACAAGAGAGGCCGCCAACCCTTCCGCCGGACGTTGAAGGACTAGTTGTAAAAGGCATCCTACCGCGCCCCATTTTCCACCCGGTTCCCCATCCCGGCTGTATTAGAAGAAGAATCCCGAGCGGGATACACGTTGATTCTCTTGATTTTTGTGGCTAGCTTAGAAGAAGCCACCCCACGGCAAGGACCGGCGTTCGCCGGTAGAAATGTTCGGGTGTTGGACAGGGAGACCGGCGTATCGACGGCCGCCATTTGGTCAAGGAAGGGCTGTCGTCCGCGTCAATGTCCATGTAAACGCAATGCCAAGTGGTGGGGGCTTGGGTGCTTGTGGTCCACCGTTGATGCCGTGGCTTGCTCGCTGTCGATGATACCAAGGGCTTCCGTCTCGGCATCTTGCTTGGCTCGGGTGGCACAAGACGCCCATTCTAGACCGAGATTTGTAATGTGATAGACTGGGGGGGTTGGAGAGTGAATTCAAAGCGATAGAGGCTCGCAAGTTGAACGGTGTAGGAGTGCACCAGCAGAGCACGAGGCAACCAGAGGCAAGCTGGGACGAGTTGAATTGAATGTCGGCTTGCTGGTGATTTTTGTGTAGAGGCAACGGCGTCGTCCATAGGTACGGAGGTTGCGAAGGCCGGCGGCGAATTGTGTACGTTTGACGGTAAACTTCTGACGCAGAAATCACACGAGTGTGATTCCGAGGACACGTTTGTGTGCATGGTTCGGAAGAAGTTTCAGGAATGACTTATCCCAAATAGCTCAAGTTTCAGCACGAGATAAATTCCAACTGCTGGACCCGGACGAGGGCTCCAGTCGTTTGAGCTCTCAGCTTTTGATGCGCATTGTGCCGCCAACGCAACAAAAGGCACACGATCTACATAGATAACCGTCCGTGCAGAGTATGGCCGTCACTGGATGAACGAGTGATTGCCATCGTTGTGTCGTATCTGTCTACACATACCTCTTTGGGGGCAGTTGGCTTGTGACCACGGAAGGCGTCCGCGTCAGTTGGATCAGTACGGACATTAGAAGGTACTGAGCGGAGACCGGAACGGTTTTTGATGTGAAGACAACAGCAATAACAACAACAACAACATGCATCTTGCCAGAAACGAAGTAGTCACACTTGTGGCGCCGGTTGGTCACAGGGGCGAGGCCCATTGTCTTCGACACCGTGATCTACTCCAATACCTGGTCACTTGTTGTAGAAGAAACCTTCGTTGTCCTTTTGTCCTCGCTGGACCCGAGTCTCACCGGCGCCTCATGCGAGCTGTTTCCACACAACGAGTGGGACGACCAAACACGAACAAAGACCCCGAGGGAGATCAATCTCGGCAATAAAGTTGATCTTAGATAGCTCTCTCTCTCTCTCTCTTCTGAGACGAAACTACGACAATCCTCTGTGCACTATAATACTCAGCCTACCGTTCTCTGTTCCCAGGCCTACCGTTAGGCATCGCTGCGCCGCAACTCTTCCGTCCGTTGTTTGACACGACTACAACGGAAACTGTGTACGTATTGAAAACCTGCTTCCGTCAGCCTGCCAAACGGATCAGCAAAAAAATGCAACCCCTTGTCCCAGTCCGAAAGTCGACAACCCCCCCCCCTGCCCTTGCCCCCCGCCAACCTAGCTAACTCGTCATTCAACTCATACAACCCCCCCTGCCGACACAACCCGCTCGAGGAGCACCGTGTTCGTTCAAGAGCTCGAGGCATTCATTGATACGAGTAGGAATGTCGTTGGGCATGATAGTATTGTAAGCCTCGTACAGATAATAATTAAAAAACAACTGTCGTTAACTTATCCCTTTGCCTAGCTTGGCCGCATTTTCTCGAACACTACGTTCACGTCGTTTTGCTTATTCGGGAGTGGTAACTTGAGCCTTCTCTAGGGGACTTTCCTTGCCTGCACTTGGCTTCAACTTGTGCCCTAAGGGCTGCTGCTTCTGTGACGCGACGAGAAGCGTCAAAACAACACAACCTGGTATTTACTCATTCATCCACATAGAATACCCACTTTCCCACAACCGACAGTACTCAACAAGCTCGACCATAAAGCACCTTGGAGGGTTTGATAGCGCCACCTGGGAACATCAATACAACCTACAATATTTACGTGGCGATTCCAGGGACGACCCTACCGTAGGTCGCAGACCCCGGGGCGAGCAAGGCTCCCCATGCAGAATCGCCCGACACCGGTTCAAGTCTCGACAATGCAACTCCTTCACAGAGTAGTCATGCGCGAGGAAATTCTGGCCGACTTCTTCTCTGCTACAAAGACGATTCCACCGCGTGCCCAGTCCGGATAGACTCGCGCGATCTAACTGCACAAGGGTTTGCACACCAATCTATGTATACTCAAGGCACAACCAGAAAGCGGTAGCATGATCCGCAACCTATGGGAAGAGATACGAAACAAGACACGTAGGGAGCAAAGGTACAAGGAAATGGACAAAATAACTTGATTCGCAACAAAGGACATCTCAACAACACAGGACATGGACAAGGACCGGGGCCGGTAGGCGGGAGGGGCACCTAAAACATGCCAAAAAAATTCGTCCCCGCTTCAAGCACACAAAAATAAGGACACCCCACACGCTACATCAGGACACCCATCTCTATTAGAAAAACGGTGCCCCCCAGAATGAATTACAATTGGGGGCATATAAGTTGTAAGGACACCTCTCCCCTTTGAGGACACGTTTCGAGGAAATCCCACCGGTCTGCTTACGGCAGGGAAGACAATAACAGAACTGCGGTATCCCACAGCTTCCCGGCTTCGAAGGTGCGTGAGGGCCAAACTGCTGTAGGCGCCGCCTGAGAACTTAGCACCGTCCTGCAGCAACAAGTACCCCATCTACATCAATATTGACAGCAAGCCGACGAATATCGTTGGCATCGCTAGTCCCAAGCTGGCTTCTTGTTGTGCTCTTCGTTTCAGGCTTGAAGCGGGGAGGGACTCCTCATTTATGCAAGACGTGAAGACACGACACGACAGGTGTACCGCTACTTCAGGCATTTCGACAATCCCCGAAAATAACAAATAACCTCACCAGGCACTTTTACTACCCGCAATTAAGCTCCGCAAAACCGGCTAACTGGCTTACTGGTTTTCCGATCGAACGGATTCTCACGTGTTTCGCGATGCGGTTGAGAACATCAACGCAAAGTTGGTGGTTTTCCTATCAATCGGATTCCACGTGTCTCGCGATGCGGTTGAGACCATCCTCCTGGCGTCAGACACCGCACGCATCTTCATCGCCGCCGCGCGTCGAGCTCAGGACCGGGAACCGCCTTCCATTGCGGTCGTTCACCACTCTGCATAGGAAGACAACGCCGTCGGCATCGGCGTCCGTGGCATCCATGGTGGGCGAGGGTAGCAGGCAATCCCGCGCCCACGCCCGGGCTTCTTCCTCGCTGCAGGAGCAGCCACGCCTCAGGGTGACCCCGGGCAGGCTTACGTCGACCGTTAGACCTGGGTGAGTACACCGTACATTTTGCGACTCGGCTGTAAGAGAGTGAATGCGCGTCAGTTTAGCACGTGCTGCTGATATTCTTGTAAACAACCTGTTCCCCAAAACGTCCCCGGGCGAAATGAGCGTTTGCGTGGCACTTTGGTGTGTGCTGCCGTTCGAGTGCGTGTGAGTTGCAACATCGGGGTAGGTCTTCAAAGGCCTCCTTAATTGAGGCGTTACGACATTGGGCAACACGGAAGGTTACCCCCCGAGGACAAGAGAGGATTCTTCAACGGTCGTCTTGCCCTCATAAACGTTGAAGCCGTTGCTAGAACACACAGAAAAACAAAAAAACACACAAAACACTGACAAAACGGCTTGAGGACATGGTCTCCTTCCAAGAAACGGTTTTCATGTACCCGACACTTGCCTTGGGGGAGTCTTATGTTTTGCATGCCTTGGCGGTTGGACCTGGACCATTGACCACGCGTCCTCGAGAGGACGGAGAATTGTTCCCACAGGACCGATCGCCGATAGCCAATCGTTCTTCCTACTTCGCGAAATGTAACTCGCAAATTTTCTCCCCAATAGGTCTATCCAATCGATATCAGTTCTCGCCATTTCAACCCACTTCCTATGCCCCAGTACCGCTACCGTCTCCTGGCTATTCCGTGCCTCCAACATCTCCCTACATCTTCCTTCTACTTGTCCCAGCTCAGTGATGTACACTTCCCGCTCCTTCAACTGTAGTACAACGGACATTCCGCTACCGGTCAGTCGGAGCCGCATTCACCTTTGATTTTGTCGTGTTCATCGTCTAGCTTCCTAAATCGTCGTCTGCGTTCTCGAAGGCCAATGTCACCAGTCCTAATTTTCTAAATTTCACCTTCAGTCTGGTGCCTACATCCGTCGGTCCATGTAGCTTCTCCTTGAACCCTACTCCTGCTTTAAACATTCCGAACAAACTAGACCCCCTCCTTATCCTTGGGGGGGGGGG
>CACKRE030000403.1:33156-45207 GCA_902602495.3 Ectocarpus sp. CCAP 1310/34 | reverse complement strand
GGGGGGGGGGGGGGGGGGGGGGGGGGGGGGGGGGGGGGGGGGGGGGCTTCTATGTTATGGATGCCTTTTAGCGGTTGGACCATTGACCACGCGTCCTCGAGAGGACGGAGCATTGTTTCCACAACACTTGTCACCGATGGAAAATCGTTCCTTCCTACTCTGCCAAAGGTGGCTCAAAAACGTTTTTCCTAGCCTATCGATATCAAATCCCGCCTTTTCAGCTCATTTCCTAGGCGTCTTGGTGCTTGGGTAGGGGTGTTCTCAGTAGTTGCTGGCGCCTTGGTTATCCGATCATATTGACGATATAAAGGTGACAAACGCGTCAACGCAGCCGGGACCAAAAAGCAAAGGTTCCCCTACCGCTACGGCGGGAGGTTGGAAGCACGGTACAGCGGGGGGTCCCGAGCGTTGCACGTCATTTACATACAGCACTCGCCCCCTCACTGAGGCCACCAAGCCTTAGGGTACTGCTCGCCATGAGGACGCCAATAATATCTTCGGACGCATAATGACCCCCCCGCAGGGTACAGGTTTACAGGATAATTCTCTCGCCTGAAAGGATATTCTCGTTTAAGAACAGCCATGAGCGGACAGGCAGAGGGAGGTCCATGAGAGATCGGAACGCTTAACTTGTGAAGACAAGAAACAACAACAACAACAACAACAACAACAACGACAACGACATAAGCGGAAAACCTACTCAAGGGAGGACAACAGATGTACTCACTTTCCAGTGTCGATCGTAGGACTTATCGCCTCGATGGGAGGCGGCCTTTGCCCCATCGACGGCAAGCAGTGCAGCTCGATGATCGGGAACGTCGAGAGCGACGGTTGCATTGTCCCCGGTGCTACCTCGATTCCGGTAAGCGTCCTGCGGCACGGAGAAATAGTTTGAGAGAGATTCCAGCACCCAATTGCGTCGAAGCTCACGCTATCTCGGAAAACTTTCTTATACTGAACTAGCTCCCAGAAAGGCGGCTGAGCGTTTAAGCTCACATCCGGACCGAGATTCCCGAGAAAAGAATAGAAACACGTCTTGCCAGTAAGCGTGGATAAACCTCAAGGCTAATCAGTCAGGGCTTGCTGCCTCAAGAACCACTCGGTGTCGTGCACATCAACCGCAAAAATATATACCGCGGGACAGTAGTGGGCTCGATTTCAATCCCTTCCATTCCCCATGCCCCCCCCAGCTAAATTAGCCCCGGGGGTCAACAACCATCCACATTACTCGCTCGATACCGGTGATTCCAGTACGATAGCAGGCATGCATGCAATGACTATTTGGCACTTGTTTTTGTTAGGAAGTACAGCAGAATAGAGGAGGAATCGCAGTTGCTTGCTACATTGCACCTCCGATAGAAGGTAAAACAATTATACTTGGGTTCTTGGTTGTTAGAATGTACACGGCAGAAAAAAAACTTCACACTTGTTTGTTGGAATGTGCAGAACATACAAGAACTTCGGGCACTTGTTTGTGATAATGTACCTCGAATCTCTTACCCGCCGTCCTCGCTACATGTATCCCGTTGAGGAACCCTCATCCCTGCAAGCAACACCAGACGACAGGTTGTCGTTCCTCCAACGGTGAACCGAATCGTCAAAACGAGGATATCGTTTCTCCAATGGATAACCGAGTCGTCGAAACGAGGATGTCGTTTCTCCAATGGTTAACCGAACCGTCAAAACGAGGCTATCGTTTCTCCGATGGTTAACCGAATCTTCAAAACGAGGCTATCGTTCCTCCAATGGTTTACCGTTTCTCCAACGGTTAATCTCATCGGCAAAACGGGGCTACCGTTTCTCCAACCGTTAACCGTTTCTCTAATGGTTCACGGAGTCGTCAGAGAGTTCGCTGTGGCGGCTAGGATCAGAGACAAAACGTCCCCGTCGACCACTGCCGTTTGACCGCAATAACTAGAGCTAAAAGGTCGGGGGGGCGGCGCGGACCAGAGATAAAAACATCCGTATTTTCGTCCTCGTCGATCACTGCCGTCGGACCACAGCAACTACAGCTAAAAGGCCGAGGCCGCTTGGGCCAAGGATAAACGTCCGTGCATTCCTCCCCGTCGGCCACTGCCGCCTGAGCACAGCAGCTACAGATGGTGCCCGCGCAAAGCACCTTGGTGGTCGAGAACTTCATGCTCGACATAAAACTAAGAGCTTGACCACCATTTGTGAGCCCGCTCGAGAAATTACACGAAAACCTATACAGCGGTCACTCTTAGCCCACCGGAGGAGTGAAGAACCCGAGCCTCGCCCAAAACTGGACGCACGGGCAAGCGCGTTATCCTCGCCTCCCCCATCTATAGGAGGAAAACGTGCCATAACAGCTTTTGTTGTGTAGCTTCGACTCAGGAACAGCTTGATTCCCGCGAGCATAAAAACAGGCTCAGTATTTCACCAAAAAAAAAAACAGAAAAAAGGTTTAAGAAACACAGCTCAGGGGTGGATCCTCGACGCTACAATAACCTGTGCTCGACAGTGGCGATGAATTAGTACCTGAGCCTCGACCCGAATTTGACGCTTCTGATCTCCGGGCCCGTTTTGAGGAAGCAACAATGACACAAGCAAACCACCCACAACACCAAAATAAGAAAACGCAGCAAAGAGCAACCGCAAACACCATCTGACTCGGCCAATGAAAGTACCAACTAGGCGCACCACCTGAAGCAGACATCGCACGAAACTGCTGTGACGACCCACAAGGCCGTTCCTACTTTTTTTTGTTTGCCTCCGCACGCATGCCGACATAACACAGAGTTAGCGCCAACCACACTCTCGTTTTCTATTCAAAATTAACCCAAACCGCAAGCAGGCCCACGACACACAGAGCGAGGGCCGACACACACTCATCGCTCTTCACTCACACGGTCGACGGTATGTCCAGCTCTCGGCAAAGCGGGAGGAGCGAGATGGCCTCCCGTATTGACAGCTCGTGCCTACCCCCGCTGGCCTCATAGATCACGAGCCTCCGTCCCTGCTCGTGCATAAAGAGACGAAAAAAAAATAATGGGAATCGTGGAAACACAGGAAGTGCTTCCGCTAACGCTATGGATTCATCGCTAATTTATCCTGGACTCTTTGTTCTGTGGAGAAACAAAGGTAGTGCGCTATGGGTTATCCTGCACTCTGGAAACAGATGGATGGATTCGTTGTGATTATTGCAAGAAGATAAAAAGGAGGTGTCACACCTACCAGTATGCTTAATCCACACGGTCGCTAGCGAAGCCTGTGACGGGAAAAAAGAGTCGGCGTTGTTTGCTCGGCCGGCTGGACCCATAGAACAGAGAAACGCGTGTCGTCAGACGTGCAGACCCTCCATCTCCGCTGACTGGTGACGGGGGTGGTGAAACGAGAACGCTTGAAGGCGCCACATGGATAAAACTACCCACGCCCCTATTAGCGCCAGCAGCAACCGGCGATGACAATGACCCGACGAAAACAGCAACAACAATTGCTACAAGGTCCACATTACCACCACCATCACCACAGCAGAGCACGACCCCCTCCGCAAAGATGCTGCACGAACAGGAACGCACAAAAGAAAAAGAAAAGGCTACACGTCAAGAGCACCTCTCGACGAGAAAACGCACCCGATATCCCATGCGGTCGAGCTGCATGGCCAATCGCCTCCCGATGACCTCGTCCAGCACAAGCAGCGGGCTAATGCCGGCCGTGATGTTCGCCTTTCGTGGCCCCAGTTCGAGAGCAATTCTGCTTGCTGCGCGCCGGTATGCGGGGGGGGGTCATGTGTCACATGCCGTGGCGGTTAGGCCATTGACCACTCGTCCTCGAAAGGACGGAGCATTATTCCCGAGGGGGACACAAATCATTTCGGTATCGGCATCGGCTCCGGGGGGGGGGTGTACTCATGGTTACGCATGCCGTCGACGTTAGACCATTGACCTTGCGTTGACGGAACAGAGCGATGCGCCGGGTTCTCGCCGGCCCAGGCTACGTTTCACAAAGATGGACCAGAAGCTGTTCAACATTCTTGGGTTTTGCTGTCCCACACCAGTGGGGTGAATCTTTCGTTGTATGCCTTTGGGCCATCGGCCACTGACCCAAAGCAGCGTTAACTCTCCTAGTGAGGACATCGTCAAACGCCAGGGGTTTGGTCGAGGCATACGTATGCTCCACCTTGGAATACAGTCCTGGTATTTGCATGCCTTCAGAAGGAGGTGTTTCCTGGGACTTGCTTATTCTCGAGGGGGTATCGTTGCCACTTTTTGTGGTGAGGTAGGCCGCTTTCGGGTACATGCCAGCAGCACCCGCAGCAGCTGCGCATTCACCAACAGTTTGTAAACAAAACAACTACCAAAACGCACGCAAACCCAGATCATGGCCTATACAATCGTCGGTTGTTTTCAGCCGCACGGAGACGGACATGTTGTCATTGGTCAGACGGTTAGCCCGGCCGATGCCAACAAAGACGAACATGAGCGGCAGCAGCATCCGCGGGCGCAGCAGATTTTGCGTGCGTAGCGAGAGTGGAAAATGATATACCATGGAAGGGTGTCGAGTGTTGACGATGTATAGTTAGCTACCATTTAGGTGCGCGGCTTGTTCCTCGGTAAGGTATCCATTGAGCATCCCTTGCACTTGCAGCAGGTCTCGCAGCGAACTCTAATGCAACAGCAGCAACAAGCGGCAGCAACAAGCACCAGCAACAAACAGAAACAAGCAGCAGCAGCGCAACAAGCAACGGAAACGATCCAGGAAACTTAGTGATGCGGGAGAGAAAGATCGAGAGAGAGACGAAGCCCATATGATATGCGGGCCAGGAAGGTATGGGGTCGCCTTGGGAGGCACACACGCGCCCTAGAAACCGGCGTCGTGCCAGACAAAACACTAAGCCCTTCGCACCTCTTCTTCCTACTGACCCGGATGGGGTCGAGAAAAAATAAGTACATTCAATACAGCAGTGGTGGGCCGGCCCAGTTTAGCCCCCCCCCCTTGTTAGAGCCTGGTCCGGGGAGAAGCCGGCGTGATCTGTCCCGGTTTTCCAGGGATGCGAGGTCAATGGTCTAACGACTACGGCATGCACGACTATGAGTACCCCCCCCCCGCCCCCCCCGGTGTTTGCCATCGGGGTTGGGTTTTCGTCGCTTGGCAACGATGTTGTAAAACAAGCCAATTCACTTCGTGAACTCGGCAACCAGGTTACCGTTGGTTTTTACCTCCGTTTTTTTTTTTGGCGGTAACCATAATGTTGGTCGAGTTGATCATGTTGTGCGGGGTCGAGAACCCTCACTCCTCGCAAGGGGGATGATCGCACCACGTTGTGTTGAAATGGTCAAGCACCCTCGAGGCAGTTACACAGTGCTTACAACTGTCTCTGGAAGTGAAAGCACCAGAAAATAAATTAATTCATACGCAGCTGTCATCCGTACGCAAGGAAGTAAGCACAAGATGCCGAACACCCTTAGCAGGATGCAGCGCACCCTTCATGCGACTCGCCGAATATCTCACGGCGCTTCGCGCTTGGTGATGTGAGAGCCTGGTCCGGTGAGAACCCGGCGTGCTCCGTCCCGGCTTTGTAGGGATGCGAGGTCAATGGTCTAACGACTACGGCATGCACGGCTATGAGTACACCCCACCCTCCCCCCCCCCGTTTGGCCATCGGTGATTGGGCCTGTGGGAACAATGCTCCGTCCTGTCGAGGACGCGTGGTCAACGGTCTAACCGCTAAGGCATGCAAAGCAATGAGAGGAAGAGGACGCCCCCCCTCCTCTTAGCGATACGCCCCGTAGAGCGACGACAACACCCCGCGGCACCACTGCGTCCCGAACACCTGCACGTTCTCCGTGAGCATCCCGGTGAGGATTCCCTCCAGCTCATCCGGGGGAAGCTGTGCGCGCATCGAGCGTGCCACAGAGAGCGAAGGCAGCAGCAGCAGCAGCAGCAGCAGCAGCAGCAGCAGCAGTTCCAACGACGCCGGAGAGAGTGGCGGCCATTTAGCAAGGCACGGGAGGGAGTCGCGTGAAGAAGAAGGGACACGCATAGAAGAAGAGTAGCCAAAGACGAGGGAGAACCATTTGGTCGAGGATACTCGTGATTGCTTGTCTCGTGGTGGGCGGGTGCGGTGCATGCTATGTACAGTCCACTTATTAACTGCAATCGTGGAAGGGTTTGTCTTCGCCCCCCGTCTGTTTTCCGGCGTAAGATCTCGGTCTCTTAACTTTTGGAAGCTTTACCCGAAGTCCAAACAGGCAGCAGGCATTCGACAACATATGAACTAGATCCGTGTTTTAGGTGTTCAGGCCGTGCGCAATGGGACGCATCTAGTGATATGCACACCGTGCACAATGCATAATGAAAAGTGGTGGGTTGGCTTTGCCCCCACGTCCCCACCTATCTTTAATATCTTTTTTCGTCGCGGGCCTGAACAGAGAACGGGCTGCGTATAGTAGCCTTCAGGTCAGGTGATGAGCAAAACATTTTTTACATGCCTGAGCGTTGCTAGAGCGAAAAAAACAATTGCAGACCCCTCTACATTCTTGGACACGTTACAGCTAGACTTGGTACAAAACTGCCGTAATAGTCGGAGAGATGAACCGGTCGGAGGGATGGCACCGGTCGGGGAGATGGCAACGGGGTGAGCAAAAAAATACAAGAACGGCTGATAGTTCGATCTACACACCGGGGTCCGTGAGATCGCACCGGCGCCATCTCTGCAACCCCCGAATCCAAGATTGAGGTCCTTCTCAGCTGCCGGAATGAGGTACATGTGCGTACCTTTTACATGTGGGCACCGTGTCAGCGGAGCGCCACTCCTTTATGTACGTACGTATATGCATGGTCGCGGTTCAATCGGGATGCCAGTTGTTTTCACTTTTGATTGGTACGGAACTCGCCAACCGTGCACTCAACCAAACATACAACGTACAAGCCGCGACCTATGTTGTCGTCACGCCATAGCCACACTCAAATCAAACACAGAACCATTCGCTGCATGGAAAGCCGCTACGTATCAGCCAACGTTGCCGTTAACGGTGTGCTTCCAACCAGCAACAACGGTACCTACATGTGTGGTTCTCCTGATCATAGCATTGTCAACTACATAGCGATGTGTCACAACTTCGTCTACCCGTCTTCCTGCTCCCCACCCCCCAAAATACCGTGTGTGTCCGTGGGTATGCCTCCACTGGTATCAATACTATGGTAATGGTCGGGGAGATGGCACCGGGGTGCCTTGACAAAACCAAACGAATGGATTTGATTGCATTTCCGAACCGAGGAGAGATGGCACCGGTCGAAGAGATGGCGCCGGTGTGCGATATAAAACCCACGAGTTTATAATAACATGATCGCACCCGGTGTCGTGTCTCCGACTAATATGGTGCACGGCCTTATTGCCCTCTTGGTAGTAGCTACAGTTCGAAGTACAGCAGTAGTTTGGCTCTCTGCGGAGACTACGGTAAGCTACTGCTGTAGCTTTCTCCCCTCATTACTGCTGGTAGTAGGCCGTGGCTCGCATATCCTGCACTGCTGTACATACATAGTCTAGATATCACCCCCCCTAGATTTCAAAGCTCGATTTCTGCACAGCAAAAGTTGCGGCAGCGCCGAAAACGGCCACGGCTTTGGTGTCAAGCCGTCTCGTCGATATATCCTCTGCGCCGCGGAAAATAATCGAGCTTTGGAGATGGTCCAGGGATGTGACCTACAGGAGTATTCTGAACGTCTAGACTAAACTTTAACATGTAGACTATAACTAGTCTATGTTTGACTGCTGTGTACGATGCAGAGGTGAACAACAATTGTACTTGACTTCCCGTTGATCGCCGTGTTGAAGCTCCGGTTGCGACGTGAAACACCGCACTGGAACCAAAAACTTCGCACTAGGCTACACTTGCACGTCAAGCAAGAACATGTCCTTGATGCAAGTAGGAAAGAAGGAACGACGTCGTGATGGACAGGCCAGTCTCGGCACGATTATTGCTGATTTGCGCGCACACCTTCTCCGGCGAGCTGACTCCTTTGTTGACCAGCAACGAATTTGGAACAAGAATCCCCGAAACAAATCTGAGGACTGCGCATGAAAGGGGCAACGCACAGCAGTGCAGAACACCAATGGCGCTACATATTGTATGCATCTGGTTCACCATCGAGCACAGGCGCCAAGACACCCCGACAACATTCCTGCAACTGCTGTGCATACATACAGCCCAGGAGGAGCAGATGGCTTGGTCAAGCTATCCGTTAGCACCCAGGGGGAAAGCTCACACCCATCTTGACTAGAATTTCCTTTCAGGGCCTCCCAGTAGCTACCCATCTCTGTCACACACCGAACAGGAGGGGCGACAGCAGCAGGGGCTCAGCAGCAACAGCACCGCCCCAGGAAACAAATTGTCGACGTGATCGGCACCAAAACTACAGCTTCGCGCCCCATGCTGCATTTCTGATTTTTGGCGCCGCATTGAACGAGAAACTCGCACCTTGTTCGGGCAAGACAGCCTGCTACCACTCTCGGAGGCGTCCATGCTTGTTTCCGGGTACGTGTCGCACTCTTTCTTTCCTTGCTCGAGCGTGGATTACGTCTTCTTCCTGCTCTCGTGCATACGATGATTGCTCGCTGTGGTGTCAATCTCCGGATGGATGGTTGTAAATACGCCGCATCAATGGCTCGGAACGATTTGAGGATCGTGCTTCTGCGGTCTGTTCGCACCGATCGATGCATTTATATCTCGAATGGGTAGTCTCTCTGTACGTGTATTTATTTCTCCTTAATTTTTGATGCTGGGTTGTTGGTCAGGGTAAGGCATGCAGCCGAGGAGAGAGGTCTCTTTAATGTGCATACCGGAGGTGATGATGGGTTGCACTGGCTGCAGCAGTGGGTCACAGATCATAGTGTGGTGGCACGCTGGTTCAACAACGGCAGGAAATGGTTGTCCAGCATCGCTTCGCTTCAATGCCGCCATGAAACGTAAACTAAAGCGAGATGACAATGTGCCATGTTCCAACACAGGCAAATCCACATTCCTTGGAATCTGTCCACGAAAAAGCTTAACTGGTACTCCCGTTGTAATCTGTAATGCGCAACCACTCGGCCGAATCGGGTGGGGTCTCCATGTACTAACGCAACAGCATGCCTTGCCTCTACATGTAGTCTAGAACGCTCCGGCATTATGTCAACCTAAAATAACTCTACAACCTGCTGTAGCACCCACCACATTTACCTGTGTCCAAGTTGCACTGACCTCACGTCAGCCGTACAGCAGTTAGGGTTCGACTAAAGGTAGTCAGGGTTTGACAGGGCACACTGTGTTCAAACTGGGGTGCAAGGAATCTAAAGATATTTTGTTAATGTCCTTGTTGTGTCAACCCCTCGGCCTCGACAACGCCGTATGACAAGCATCCGCATGCAGAGACATGCTTTGATTCGTCCGCTCGTTGCATTCATCACGGTTCATTCAGCGGCAGTCGATCCGACAGAACCACCCGCGGAATCCGTTCCACACATATACGCCTACAGTGCATCCAACCTAAAGCACAAAAAACAACAAATTGTGTACAACAACACCAACAGACCATGCAGGAGCAGCTACATGCGGCGGCAAACAGATTACCTCTCTGACTTTTAAGCCCCGCACTAAACTAATCGCTAAGGGGTGCGACACAACAATCATCTACCAACACCACGACAAACTTCTCTCATCCCTCTGTCTCTCCCTGTAAACAACAACGCACATCTTCTACGGAGTAGCAGCACCAGAGTCTCTCCAATCGTCTTCCGCCGCCCCCTGTCTCCCGAAGAAGCTTCGTTCTGGCAAAACGCCAGGGCGAGACATCGTCTCCCTTCCTTGACCCTGCCCGATGTCGCCTCGATCCCTTGCCCGATCATCCATGTTCCGCGGAACCCCTTGATGACTGTCACTGAGGCTACTTCCGCCGGAGATCCCGGAGATCCCGGAGATCTCGGTGATCCCTCCAACAATAGCGTCATCACAACCACCGTGAGGAACACAAGTACTCGTGGCACCACCATCATGGGCGCGGCAGGGGAAATCCGGAGGCTGCGGTGGCCAGCTTCGCTTCTCAGCAAATGGCTCCAATATTTCCTTCCCGTCCACTTCTCTCTCTTGAGCGCGAAAACCACCCCCGCCTAACGCTTCATGGCCACCACCGTCATCATCCCTGCGGCCGACACTCCTACCCATTCCCCCCCCGGTTGAGTCGTCATCAGCATCATACGCGCAGAACGTTTTCTCCACGCCGAACGACGCACCACCGCCGCAACCACCACCACTACCGCTGTACAGGCGACCGTCAAAGCTAGCCTCACGCTCACCGCTCTCGACGCGCATCTCCCCCTCGTAACCTCGAGGGCCGGAGGCCGGCGGCGGCGGCGGCGGCGGTGGCGGCGGGCGCTCATCCCCCCCCCCCCCTCCCGCGGTGGCCCCCCCTTCCCGCCAACCCTCCTCCCTCGCCGTATATCCGCCGCCACCGCAGTTGTGACCGTTCGAAATGTCGAAACCGGCATAACCGCCACCGTAGCCACCGCCGTATGCGGGCTGCGAAGACCCCGCAGCTCCGGAGGAGGCGAGAGGGTCAGGTGCGTTCTCGACCGAGTAGAAGGTTCCGGAGTCGGGGTTCTTGCCCTTTGCCGCTGCAGTGAAAATTCGACCTAGCCGCATCTGAGGCGGGGGGGCGGGGGGGCGGGGGAGGACGGGGCAGTCGGTCCTAGATTCTGAGGGCGCCCTCGTGAGACAAAAGGGGCGAGCGCCTTCCTAGCGGCGTGGGGGAGAGAAGGAGGCCAGGGTCGTGAGTTTCTCGACAACGTCACAGGGGAGCGACCGCTCTACGACGCTTCTCCGTTCAACCGAGGCATCACATTCGTGATGGCGGCACACAGCCAGGAGTCACCCAAATCAACGTGCTCTGAGAATGTGATAGCATGCAGAGCCTTTTCCCGTATGGCTGAATGAGAGGGGGCGTCACCGGTTTCTCGTTTGTTCAAAAGTTCACTTCTTGACAACACCGTTCATACGTACGAGCACCTCTAGTGTTTACACTCAGAATTTCCCGGCCTCCTTGCCTATACCTCTGTTGGAAACTCGTGACGCTGCAGGCAAGTGTCAACCAGACTTACACGGGTGTGCAATCTCGAACAAAACGTGTGAACACCGGGCTCGGGCAGAGACGAGCAACGCCCATGGTAATCAAATAGTTATTGTAATCACGACGAAAGGACGCGGCCCACAACGGAGTAGATTTGTTCTTTTTTTGTTCTGGTTGAGCTTGAGTTCAACCCGTGACCGCCAACGACTTGGTTGGTAGTCCGGGATATAGAGCAAAGTACCGTCAGTTCACGTTGGTCACACAAAAGCAGTGCAAAGTTGAAGTTGGCACAACACTGCGGGACCAAAAGCGCGCAACTCAACGTTCATGTGGACACGACGGCGACGTGGACGTGAACAAGGCACGGTCGTCACAGGAACATCATGACAACACCTACCAGCGCTTCAGCTCGCTTCTTCAGCATGCTTGGTGGCATCCTGGGATCCCTGTGATAACACACACACACAGAGAGAGGGGAGAGAGAGAGAGAGAGAGAGAGAGAGAGAGANGGGAGAGAGAGAGACAGAGAGAGACAGAGAGAGACAAGAGAGAGAGAAAGATCGGTGCGGCACTTATGCATCCGTTCGTCGTTGCCACGTGAAACCGTGGAACCGAAAAAACACAAAATACGTGTGTGGACGTCCATCTCTAAATCAAGCAAGCTTATTCGGCATGGCGTCATTGATCGACCGCCAACGGAGGCCTCCAGAAAAACAAAAAAAATACCTTTCTCCATGCGAAACGAATGCGGTGGGACAGCTCCGACCACCGTTGGCCAATATCAACCATAACGGCAAGATAGGGATGATCGCCGTTCCTGAATAATTGCTCGACATGCACTGCTCTTTATGACCCCACCCAGAGGCCGGTGTTTGCCATCGGGGTTGGGTTTTCGTCGCTTGGCAAAGACGTTGTAAAACAAGCCAATTCACTTCGTGAACTCGGCAACCAGGTTACCGGTTTTTTTTTTATCTCCGGCTTTTTTTT
>CACKRE030000403.1:0-22673 GCA_902602495.3 Ectocarpus sp. CCAP 1310/34 | reverse complement strand
GGGGGGGGGGGGGGGGGAGGGCAACCGAGGTGCACGTCCTTATCGGATGACGTGTGCTCTTGAAACAGAGAACAAAGTGGTGGATGAAAGATGCAGAGCGGGATATCTCAAATTGTCCTCCGTGACAGATACTTTGTGTGCCTTTCTCCAGCGCTGTGGGGTTTTTCTATTTCCAACACTTCTTGTCGGACGCCAAAAAGAAGCTTCAAGTAGCTGGCGAGAATCTGGAAGGCAGTTCCATTCCCTCCCCGTGGTTACAATCTTTGACGCTTAAGACCGCACCAGTTTCTGCACAGAAAATGGAGCCTTATAAAGCCCATACCGGGTTAGCTGACAGAAAGACGCCTGCCGTGGTCACAGTCCATCTACCACACCAAGGGTACACACACTTCAATAAAACAGGGACCCATAGAAATCATCACGCACGCGATAATAAATAAAAGGAGGAAATTGACCAACGAATGCAAAGACGCCGGAATGCCAGACGTCGCCGAAGACACACCTGACATGGGCACTACAACTCAGAAATGCAAAAACGCGCCCGATGGCCGTTGGCATGGTAGCTACCCACGAGAAGTGAGGAGGGTCATCTACTGCGACGGAATGTTCCGTAGAATATTCCGTCCTTCTCAGGGTATGTAACTTGCGCATAAGGGGACATGGGGCACCTACGACAACATCGTTGTTACAGACTTTGTAGTGCCACCTTTTTGCTGAGATGGAATCATGCGTGGAATGTTCCGGTCATTGCAGGCGGTACTGCATACCTCTTGTGTTAGAGGACATGCAGGGCCCCTTTCAGTTTGGTGCTTCGCGTACGTGTGAGCTCACCCTGGACGGTCTATTGTTGAAGAGGTTCATACCTGACGCTATCGTCCTGGAGGATCTGATACGCTTCGCTCACCCGCTTGAACCGGTCCTGCCCAGCCCGGCAGCAACAGCAGCGATCGAACACGCAAAAAGAACAAGCAGGTTGTTAGTAGACCAAGAAAGAGGAAGCACGTCTGAACAGACGTCACCAGGATGAAAGCACGACTTTCTCTGGCACCAGGAGTGGCAAAAAAAAATGTGTCCATCACACCGTCATTGTTTGGGAGCATAAAGTTGCGAGAACAGTTGGAGTGTTGGGGCTCCTTTTGGTCGGGAACCTTTGTCAAAATTAGTTTTATTGTTATTGCAGGCTCACTGGGGCGAAGTAAGCTTTCTTCACGGGAATGGTCAAAACGGAGGCGCGAGATCGTTTGTTGTTTATTGAGTAACGGCGAGAAGCAGGCCCGCCCCTCGTACCACACCGCGAAACCGGCCAAAGCGTGCAACACAAGCTTGGAAAACGAGTTGGGGGCACAAAACCGGGCGCTACGCCTTCCAATCGAAGCCAGGACCACCTGAATCATGCTCACATCCAACACAAACTGTTGACGCCGACTCTACAAACATGCGTTGTCTATGTATCTACACAGCTGCGGCCATCGCAGGCAATTCCAACTCGTCGTTCAAGTATGCTGACTTGGCCGTTTATCTATCGCGTGAGTCGTGCGCGTGTGCGTGGCGGGAGAGGGTCTACGTGTGTGGCAGGGGCATGTGCTTGACGTGGTTTGGCGGGAAGTCTGATAAGTGGGAAGTCCCGGCGAGAAGTTTATACCATTGCTCGACACTTTTGACGCGAGAATAGCTTGCAAAACTTGCTCCAGATCGAGCGGTTATTGTCAAAAGCAAAGGCTTCCAAAATGTTGGCGGCACTTTTTACTCCCACAAAGAACGTACGTGAGAAGAGTTTGCAACAATTAACTTTTCTCGCAACTTTATACATGCTCCCACAAGCAGCGGTGGTAAGGGTAAGACAAGCTATGATACATCGCCGAACTTGCTGTGCCGAGTAGGGTAAAGTCTCAGCGGACGAGCGGTGGGGGGTGAAAGGCACTGACCTCAGATTGCGTATCTCCGGGCTTCTTGTCTGGGTGATGCTGCACAGCCAGCCGGTAGTAAGCCTTCTTGATCTCCCTGAGAAACACCAAGCCCGCCCCATAACAAAGCAGGAACCATCCAACGAATCAAAAGCAGCAGCAACAGCAACAGCAACAGCAACAGAACCACGGGCATCAGCAACCAGACGTACGGTAGTTCTGCGAGATAGAATAATACCGCCAAATGCCCCACGCGGAGAGACTGAACGAAGGCCGATTTCGAGCAACACAGAGCACCCAAAACACGCGCCCGGTATTGGCTGGCTTGTTGCATCCGAAACGATTGCTCTCCCCTGTCCTACAAACGAGAAAGGAGTGGACTTCAGTACTACAGCTTCACTGCTGTATTCTCCAACGTTGTTCATCGCGTGTCAGTAGCAAACGTGAGCCAGACTTGCGGAGATATTGCTGGTTGCCTGTCCCTACTGCTTTCATGACGGTTCGCAAGAAAGAGCCATACAGTGGGTGGCCCGAAATAGTGCCGGTTTCCGGTATAGTGCCGGTGAAATTTCTCTGCACATACCGGCACTATATCGGGCCACCCACTGTAATTGGTTTGGATGTCTATTCTTGTTGCTCTGCTGTATCTGGTCGTGCGCCCCCCCATCGCTTCCGTGGACACAAACTCCCACTTTTCCCGCTCATTGGTTGAGGCATCTGCGCAGCTGGCGAGCTTCCCGACCTCTCATCTGCAGGCTAACCAACAACAGCGGTCGCACACCCATCTTCAGTGTGGCCTGCTTCACCGAAATATCAAACTCCACATTTGTGGCCCTCGACGTTGACAAAAAGAACATTTTCGGCTCAGCTGCGAAACTACCAGCTCCGTACGGACAGTCGGTTCTGCATATCACCATGCATCCCGTGAGGCCGTACCTGGCGGTAGCTCCCCAGTGCACCTCCAGCTCATCGTAGAGCACGCCGTCTCTGGGGGGGTTTCGAGCGTACGCAGGCGGCGTCGCCCCCTTGCCGCCCCCTCTTCCCCCCTGCCCCCCGCCCCCTCTCAAACCCCACGGGAGTGGGACCACGGCTCCTCCTGCACGATTTTATTGTGGTATGGTAAGAACGGTTTAAGGTATGGGTTACCACTAGCACACGGAGAGATGATCGTGTCGGGCGAAGCATCTCGATGTTGTTTGATGTGTTCGTGGAACGAACGGATGGACCCTGTGCACGAGCGAAACGATACAAGGACGATTCATAAAACCGCTTTCCCCGCCGCTCCTCCCCCCCCTTGCGAAAACACAGTCAGCAACGTACCGTAGGCTGCATGACGTAAGATACCACATCCCCCGGACCGATTTTTGAAGCTCGATATCTCCGAAACAAAGGCAGTGGCGGTGCCGAAAATGGCGGCGTTGGAACCGTTTTGTGCGGAGCTTTCCGAAAACGTGTACTTCAATTTCGGCACCCTATTCGTCGTCGACTACTCGGGCTTTGAAAATCCGGCCAGGGGGTGTGATATCTTACGCAACCTACGGTGGCAGTCACGTACACCGCGTGCCATCCCAAGCGTGTGTGCTCACCAGAGTTTTCTTCAGACCTGCACGATACAAAGGTTCGACGAAGGTGGGAGATTGCGAAGTGCCAGCAAGATATACACGGAGGAACCCCAACAAGTAGGCAAGTACATCTACGTCCTTTCGACAGGCCAAGCGTGCCTGGGGAGTGTTGTCTGTTATTGCCTGCACACAAACAACAAACACAATTGTGCCAAGAACTTGCCTGTAACAGCAGTTGTAGATGCAGGAACTACGTACCTGAGGTACCACTCGACCACATCGAAGCAGCAGCAGCAGTGCTAGTAGCCGCAGCAGCAGGGCGGGCAACGACGGCCGCCACCAACACCACCGCCGCCAGCGTAGCAGAAGCAACACCGACTACGACAGTCGCACGTCGAGCCGTTGCGCTCAGCGGCCGCGGTCGCGGGCGTCGGCGGCAACACGTGTGGTGGACAACCTGGCGTAAGAAAAATGGCGCGGGTCGGGGTGTACTCATGTTTTTGCATGCCTTAGCGGTAAGACCATTTTACCAGGAAGGCGCATTGTTCCCACAGGACAGATTACCGATGGCCAATCCGTTCCTTCCTACTTCGAGCATGACGGAGTGGCGCAGAAAAAAAATATATAGATAGTACCTCTTGTCGCAGACCTGGACGCCTGCCCCCATGAAACCCAACCAAGCAAACAATACCAAAAAAGGAAAGGGGTGAAAACCGAACGAGATAGAGGTGAACCCTACCCTCTACCCCTAGGCTACTTGCCGGCTAGCTTCAACAAACGTGACGGTCGTCGAGGCCAGTCACGCCACTAGACTGACCGACCGGCAACGAACGCTTCCGCCAAGCGGCGGACCCGGTGCTAGCCAAACGAGAAAGGGTATTTTTTCTGGGTTGTAATGAGCCGCGGAGCGCGAAGCGCGACCTTTTTCCCCTTCATCTATCAGGAGGGAAAACGGCTCTAAATATCGGCCTGAGTTCCGCCGCGTGTTGCAGGGCCCAAAGGTTGATTTCGTGACGCATATTTATCGTACCTTTCGGACCAGAACGAGACCTATAGGGCACCGCTTGACGATCTGTTCACTTCTGAGGAAGAAGAAAATTACGCGCTCTTTGTCACACCGGTTTGGTCGTGCTTCCGCAACAGATGGCCGTGCTTCACAGGTATATGTGACCCAAGATCGTAGTAGATCGCATCCCCAGACGCCCAGGAGAAGTGGAGAGGTAAAATGCCCAAGCTATCGGAGATTGCACACACACACACACACACACACACAGACACGCGGTAGAGTCCAAACCCCGGGAGGGCAACACATCAGCAGAAGGATAACAACAGGACGCTGCTCCGAGACCAGCTATCTATGAAAACTAGGAGGGGCCGACCCTATACGACCTGTGCGCCATGGGAATAGTCACGCGCCGTGTGTAACCTGGCGGGTGCTTGTTGATGTTGAGCGGTCCAACCGGCCGACTACTCCCAAAACAACAGCAGGGCGATTATCACAAACGAACACACCTTCTCATGTCCAGAGATCGCACCTACAATCGAGAGAAACCGTCGAGGGCGGGAGGGGCTACTGCTGCTGTACGTTATCGGGATGGTTCCCTGCGGGATCGGTTCAGGCGGCCTACTTGCGCCGCGCTACTGACTGCTTCGCAAAAGCCGTGCCCTGCCTGCTGTTGCTGCTGGTGGGTCTTTCGCATCAAAGTCATGACCATCAACGGCTTTGTTGTTTTTTGGTTCATGCTGCATGTACAATAGTAATGTCCCGGGATGTATGATACAATATGTAGACTGCTTGCTTTCACTTGGGAAACTCGAAAGGCTTGAGACGAATGTAGCGGGCAAGTTGTGAGCCTGACGCAATATTTGCCATTTATCTTGTCACAATCCTATGTCTACGCTGCTGGTTGTGTTCCTCGACGGTGTGTGATACGCTCGTCGCCATGTGCATGCCGAATGCGCGCCACTTCCAGATGCCCTGATGTGCGTGTTTGCGTGCGCACAGCAGGAAGACATCACATTTTGTGTCTTCGTGGGTGTGTGCATGGGCACCAACGCAAAAGAAACGACCGCATGTAAAGTGCAAAATTTTGAACGGGGCCGCACATACAACCATCGTCGCGCCAGTCGTACCGCTGTAGCCTGTCCCTCTGTGCACGCGTAGCTGCACCACAAACGATTCACGCTGCTGTGTGTCGGGATTCGTGCATCATCAGCATCGCAAATAGGACTACTGCAAGGTATTGAGTCGCTACCCAGCGGCCCATTACCCCGTCCTATCTAGTATGGGTGTTTTCCAAAAGAAGTGGTACTGATCTTGCCAGGTAGGCACAACACGAAATGCGGCCACAAGGGGGCTGGAAATGCTGTTCTCACTACAAGATAAGCACAGCAACAACAAAAGGTCGCATGTTGCTCTTCTCGACTACCGCCAACGAGTCGCCCTGTCTCGACCTGCGGCGATCGGGGATGGAGACACTTCTTGAGACTTGCCACCACTGCGAAAAGCGGACGAGATCACGCTGACCGTCTTGTCTTGGGGCTCTTGTGGCGGTCGAGCTGGATCTCTCGCTGAGGGACTGGACGGACTGCTGCTGTGGTGGCTGGCAGAAAGTTCCGACGAATGCCTACTCCCAAGTGCCAACAAACTGCACGTAGCGCAGAGGTACTGGTGTAGGTGAGGATATTCTCGAAAGGTGGCCGTCCCGCTCTCTTCAAACGCCGTTCATGATCGGGCTGCTACCGACAGCTTTCCCGCAACAAGTCCCGCAGGCGCCAGAACGCTGCTATCCGATAGACAAACTCTGCCTCCTCATCTCCGATCGCAGGTGGATCAGCATCGTCTCCCACCCGCGGGGCCGTTAATGACACACGGAACCAATCGACAACAGAGTCCCACGGGAACATGCTCGAACACGTGGTGGGAACAAGCTTCGAGCGTGAGATGCTTGCAGTTTTGTGGGTGTGGCCTTCGATATTTGACGTGTTCATTGATCTCTGCCCCGCCTCCTTAGCTCCTGCTCTCGAATGGCGGCGGTGCTGTGCATGGGCAACACTCGCCGGATCTGAGAAAGAGGAACTCGTTCTGTTCTCTTGTACATGTATGCATCTAAAAGAGCCGAGCCTGTTGTATAAGACCTCCTTATCTTTCGGTCCCCCGAAAGCCGTGTGGCCAACCCACACAGGCGATACTATGTAATATCTACATGTGTACTTATCGCACGGCTTCCGTGCAAACCCACTCTTCGACGGTACAACAGCAGCGGTGCACCACACTGCGCCGTACGGTACGCCACCTGGATTCCTGCGGTGCAAGAGCCTTTGGTATGTTTGTATGTTTTACACTCTACACGCTTTCTTCGTCTGAAGAGGACACGGAACAGGTCAGAATCAGTCTCAAGTCCAGGCCCGCATCATGCATCTCGTCTCTACACAAGAGCTGCTGTGGTACAAAAAGTACGAACTTACCCGATCAATGCCGTCTGCAAGATGGGTCCCATGATGTCGTGGATTGTCCATGCCTCGCATCATGCGGCACCTCCTCCCCTGCGGCAAAATCAACTAGCCCCTCTGCTTTGCTCTCGAAACCACAGCACAACGCAAGCCGTAGCAGCTCTCTCCTCGTTCTCCGTCCACCCAAAGCTCCGTCCTGACTCTACCCCAAAGAGCGTGAGAGCTGTGCCGAGCTGCCCAGCAGAGGCAACGGGCGGTGTTTATTTCGGCAAAGCCCCAACGGACACAGCAAGCCGTGTTCCCACAAGCTGATGCTCTGCACTCCACCGCTATTGGGTGCGATGAAATACAAGGAGTTATCCTCGAGAGATTCAGATACTCCGGCTTTCTCCTCCCACCCTTTCGCTGCGCTCACACGACACGGCGTAGCGATGTGACCTGTGCTTCAACAGCGTACCTATTACTCCGGTGGGTGAAGAGACAGCAAGGGGCCCCGCGAACACTCCGAACAAAGAAGATCGGGGTCCCACAAAAATAGAGAGGGGGGGCATAAAAAAAAAAAGCAGACGAGAGAGAGAAGGGGTCGGGCGCCCAGAGTGATCGACAAGCGTGTGCACGCACATCGACGAATCCCGCTTTCGTTAGATCGACACGGTTGAGGAAGTCTGGAGTCTCCTTGTCGTCGCAGTCGCCAAGTTCAAACAACCAGAGGTGAGAAACTTCAACCCTTTTAGTTTGGTTTGAAATTTGAAACCAGGAGAGAGCCGGCAAAGAGCATCCGGAGCTTCAGTTTCACTCGATGCTCCTCGTGGAGAGAGTCAGCGAGAGAGGGAGAGAGAGAGAGAGAGAGAGAGAGAGAGAGAGAGAGAGAAAGAGGAAGCAAACACAAACTCCGTGCGCAACTTTGTAGCTAGCTCGTGCGTGGACACATGACAGACCGTGAGACTATTGCGCAACTCGCGCAGCAAGTATTTGTTTGGGCGATCGCACAGGGTTCAGGAAACCGCGCAACGTCTGGAGCAGTTGCCACAGACTCCAGCGTGGTGCACACATGTTTTGCTGTGTGCTCGAGCGGTGGCAACACGCGGATAACTATGCACCCCCATGAACATCACACTCAAGCAACGTCTGTGTTTGGCCATTTCGATCAACAGCATAGACTAAGGCTGCAGGCTACCGGTGCTGCTGCCGTGCCGCGTGCAGCAGCAGTGTGTGTGAGCAGGGTGTGATTCTTGAGGTAGATCCACAGCGTGGTCTCTGACCACACCCAGCAAAGGAAGACAATGAAGCGGGGGTGTGTTCTAGGAGTATTGCTCGATGTCGCTACAGCATGTACGCACAAGCGTGACACGACCTCAAAAAGTGGCTTGTTCCCATTCCACTCTTGCAGGTGAAAAATGAAAGTCTTCCGTGCGCCTGGGGAGTCCACCCCCCTTCTGTCTGTTGTCTAAGGAATGAATGAATGAAAGTGGGCTGGTCTTTTACCAACCGGTCCCCGTGATAGACAGATTATGTTGAGTGCTAGGCGTGAAGATCCAGTGGTTGAACCACAGTAGTGTAGTTGTTGAGAGCACTGGTAGCAATACGTAACTGGTCGTGAAAACATACGCGATACCTCATTGTATATCCTCGCTGAAACAAACTGAGCCGAAATACGGGAAGTGGATGTGTGTTGTTTCCAAGATAAACACTAATGCGCGGACGGGCGGCCGGGTGATTCGAGTGTGAATAAATGCCAGAGGCATACCTGAAATTTGAGAACTCTGTCATAAAGCGTGTTGACCCCTTGTTCTCGGTATGTCCGGCATCAACGTGTCGGCGTCGATTTGCATCCAAACATTTAGCTAGCAAATGATATTTTGTTGGTTTCCTCTTGTCTTCACCGTGTACTGGCGTGCTGGGAGAAGGGGTAGAACCGAATTCCAGATAGTCTTCGGTTTAAACTCGGGCCCGAGAGTGAATCTATGCTGAGCCTGAGCAGAAATGTATATCACCTCTTTGCTCCATTGTTTCGCAGGTGATCGAAGCATAAAAATCATTAGTAACCATTCCGGAGCCCCATCTCCCCCCCCCTCTCCGTTATTCGCTCGTGCCGTGCTCGGTGTTTTCGAAAACATGGGGGCGCTGCTCGTGAAATCCTGATAATATTCCGTCGCTGGGTGCCTGCTGCGTGCCGCCGCTCACTGCAACGAGTGCTTGCCACGGAAGAAAACATACCTGAAAATTTCGAGAAATAACACTGTCACGTTTCGGGCGGAATACGTGTCATCATCCGGCAGATTGCGGGCTCAGCGTTGTCCCCGCCAGACCCCCCTTGAATTCTCAGTGAGCGTGGCCAACAGGTGGGGTTTGCAGAACGGGCGCCAACAATTCACCTTGCTCCCCTCGGGTCGTTGTTGACCTCCGATTCCTCTTACAGGGGTGCGATTCCTGACGTTGGACAATGATACAGGAAGGGACACCGGGCCATAGCTTGCCGCACCGGTGCAACATGTGCTGGAATGTGAGACAACACATGGAACGCGCTTCTCCCTCACTTTTGTCCGGAACACCTTACTGCATAGGTCCTTCGGGATACTTCCTGCAGACGCAGTGCATGGAATAACTTGCTGCAGCTGGGGTAATCTATGAACATTTTGTACCACGATAAATTTGAAGGGAAAATTTGGAGCTCGATCGGCAAGAAAAGAAGTATTCCCGCTTCGATTTCGCATCAAGCGTGATCGCCTGATACCGCATGGAATTAATCAAATCAGAGTTAATGCTAGTCGAGTGAATAGTAAAAGTACCATGGCCGGGGTATCGACGAGACTCACTCCACCTGGGTGTCTGGCTACGCCTTCTCCTCAGGGCAGGTATATCGGGTTGTTATGCTGCAAAAAGGAGGCGTTCCAGGTGTCATCGCCACGGAGATCAACTGCATGTCACTGCACTCGTCGGGGGTCCCGGGTCGTGCACGAACTACATTTGTAGTGCGTTCACGAATCATTCTGCTCAACACTCCCTAGACCTCCTTCAATTTCACTCCCCCTCACTCCGCCCATCGCCCGATTGATATACGCCAAACCCAATGCACCCTCAATTCACTCAGCCACACCCCGCCGCACTTCCCCGCCAGGAGGGGAACGGCTCATGCTATGTGACTCGGTGTGGCCATCTGTTCTGCGAGTCCTGCGCCTTCCGACACTTCGGCCAGAGCCAGGCTTGCCCAACCTGTGGTCACGGCCTCGACGAGTCAGAAATTCAGGACCTGACGTTGGGCCTCGAGCCGAGCTCGGTCCGTAGGATTGTGTTCGAGGTACCGTACTCGTGTCGCGTTCTTTGAGGTGTTGCAGGACATCATGCTACCGTTCAGAGAGATTTCATGCTTCGTAGTGTTGCGATCTGGCGCTGGTCTCGGGTGTTAAGCCTATAATAGGACTGCCTACGCAAAGGGAGGTAGTAGTTTTTCACGCAGAAAGACCAGGCGGGGGGCACGCATGACCCAACCCTAACCCTCACCTTCGCCGATTCTTACGTTACCCAGTGTTTTCACTTACTTTGGAAAACGTGCGTAGACGACCTGCTTGGACGAACGGAGTGCTATGTAACAGTTGGCGAATGGGAGAGTGCAAAGAGTTCTAGAAAATGGCGTGACCCGGTCTGCCGGTGTGCATTCGCATGGAAAGTTGAACATGTAACCTCACCCCGCGCTTAGTGCCTGCCACTCTGTATGCCCCCTCCGTGCGGTTATCTCACACGAGATATCCGTGTGAAGGTGGGCTGTGGCTGTACCATGGAGCTGCGCGGTGTCGAGGGCCGTGCATGATACCGCTGGGGCCCGCCTCGTGACCGAAATTTGTCGATCTCACAATGAATTCCTAGAGGTTTCTTCTCTCAGCATGCGATGTGTTTAGTGACGCCACGGAGGTGTGCCTCGCTGTAGTTTCACGTGTTTGACACTAGCTATCGAAGAGGACCGAAGCGGTTTCGTTGACACGGTATTCCAGGCTGTGCGATCCTGCCTATTGCATAATGCGATGTGTTTAGTGACGCCACGGAGGTGTGCCTCGCTGTAGTTTCACGTGTTTGACACTAGCTATCGAAGAGGACCGAAGCGGTTTCGTTGACACGGTATTCCAGGCTGTGCGATCCTGCCTATTGCATAAATACATGCCGAATCGTGTGTCGTGGAGGATTGAATGTGCCAACATCTGCTTAGAAAAAGACGGCCAAGGCAGTACCACGGGACACGGTATTGTACATTGTACGATCTTCTACTACGCACTTGTCGAACCGTGTGTCATAGAGGAATACATATACCAACATTTGCCAAGATAAAGGGCGACCGCAGTGTTATCGCCAGACACAGAATTCTAATTATTAGACCCTATTTACCTCGCTTCCGAATTACGTCAGTCGTGGAGGAGTGAATGCACTAACATTTGCTCAGACAGAGGACGACCGCAGTGTTTTCGCCGGACACGGCCTTCTTCGTTTGCGATCCTTTTCCGCCATCCTTTTCCTACCCACCGAACCTTACTGCCTACAGGAGCGAATATTCCAACATCTTCTCGGAAGACCTCGTGATCAACGCGCTATCATTCCAAATCAGCACCGTTTCACTGCCGTGCTTCCTTCCGGCGACACACTCGAATCCACCTCATCACCAGGAGGCCTTGAAGGAGCCCAACTACCACAGCTCTTCGCAGGCGGCCCTCCGGACGGCCGAGCTCGCCAACGAGACTCTGGGTTTCCTGTTCTCCCAAATGCTCCTCGAGAGCCAGAGGGGCGCCGAGGCCACCTCCCTGCTCAAGGGTGAAGTGGCCAAGCTGAAGCACGAGCAAGGACGCGTGACCATGCAGGTAAACCACGCGCCGCGCGCAGCAGGTGGAGCGGACGGTGAAAAACGGTCTACCGCGCAGGATTCCATGCGACGGGAGCTGTAACATGGGGTGGGGCGAGAGCTGCCGGCACGATGCGACCAGCGGCATTTTTTTTTTCGCCTTTGACGAGTGGTGCTACTATTCGGCACCTCATCAAGCAATTTCGGGTGGGGAGATGCACTCAACGTTAGCCCATTGGCCGCGTCCTAGTTCGCCGAAAGATCACCGAAACAGGACTACACGCTGTCTCCAAAAAGCATAGGGTTGCACCCAGGCAAATGCCACTCCCCTTCCGTAATATCAGCCGGCAACAGGTGGACAGACGGTCACGAACGGTCTACCATGCACGACAAAACATCAGGAGCATAAGCATGGGTTGGCGGAGCCAATACGTGCCGTCATGGTGCAACAATCGGCCTACATATTTCCGCTTTGACGGCCATCGACCCTATTTCGATCGTCTGCTGCACAGCGGAAGTAGGCGGATACTCGTTTGTCTGTAACGGAAAGGCGTTGCTGTCCTGTGGATGCAGATGAGAAACCAGAACGCCGCGGCCGACCAGAAGCAGCGGGAGATGGAGCACAAGCTCCGCGTGAGGACGAAGGAGCTCGTGGATCTACAGGTGACAACATCAACCTTTGAAACCTACGACAGTGCCACTCTGTTTCACTCGACTAAGAACGAAATAGCCTGCAGAGAATGTCACGATGGTCAGTCAACTGTGGTCATACTTCGGCGCGATCTGAAGCATGGTGGAGCGTGTGAAAAAATGGGGCTCGAGGGTGTGGAAACGGGCCAAGGCGATTGTCAGGCCGACTTGTCCTTGGTTTACGATCGATAGCAAAGAATCACGGCGGCAGTTTCTCTCTCCAAAGCGTGCCATGGACTGCTCTTGTCTCTCGCGCTCCAAGAAAAAATGACCGCACGACACAAGGATGAAAAAATACGCTTGCAAACGTGCCGTGGTGCCTCCAGCGTTTGCGTTCTCGCCCGGTTTGCAAGGAAACGAAACGCGCGTCCATTCACAGCAGAAGGAGGCAGTTTTTCCTACTTCGCCAACGGCCAATGTCCAAGCTTCCTCCTGGGTATCGTAAATAGAACACCTTGTTGTATACACTCGATCGAACTCACCTCTAGCGCAGCAATCGGGGTCCCCACCTTGGAATAGGCTAACCCTAACCCTAACCCTAAGTCGTGATGCACGGGGAGTCCCCTGTGTATGCTCCCTCCCATGAACAAAACGTTCTACATGTGGCCTTCTTTGATAATGCGGCCAATGTTGAGAGACGAACACATGAACACGGCAATATTTCTTCTGTGAAGTTTACATAGCCACAGTAAGACGACCGGTTGAGATAGTGTTCAAGCGTGAGGGGATTTGCTGAATGAAGTATTTGTAACGCCCGAGAGAAAAAACGACTGGGTGTATTTTGTTTGGCCAAGTTATGCCTGAACATTGAATCGTTGTCACGCGCAGGAGGCGTACAAGGAGAAGAACAGAAAGTGCCAGGCTTGGGAGAAGGCCTACGCAAACCTTCGCTCTCAGGTAACGCTGTCGCTCCTGCTCTCCTGCTTCTGTTATTGTTGATATTGTTGAAGATTGATGCCGTCGGGGCTGGTGTTGCTGATTGTCAGGTTCGTTGTTGCCGGGAGGGTTCTCTTGCCGTTGGTTCATTCGTTTTTTTTTGCTCTTCACCTTGTCGTTGCAAGCGTTGTTATATTCGGTTTCCCGGTGGATGCTCTTCCTTTCCCATTTCGATCGACCGGGATATACTTCTTCGCGCTTTGCTGTCTGCTGGTCGTTAAAGTACACTCCCCTGCATTGAGGAACTAGAACCGTTGTACATAGCATACCCCCGCTCTCTTCACTTGTTTTGGGTCCCTCAGTCGTCCCTTTTGCCCGAACACCTCGCACGATGAAGTACTGGAAGAAGACTGATTGGAACATGGGAAGGATGGATCGCCTCCAAACAACGCTGACCTTCGTCCAAACCCTCCACAAAGCCTTGGATACAAGTCCATTGCGTCCAGATTCACCCAACCGGCCGGCTGGCTTGTAACGTTCCCGACGATTCGTGCTTCCCTCCCTCGTTTATTGTCGGTGTATCCACTCCGTCCCCCGATTGTCTTGCAAACACATGCGTCTATTTAACCCGTGCCTTGACTATCGCTCCGAGGAAGACCACCGACCCCAGCAGGGGCGGCGGTTTCACGCCTCCAGAATCTCCGCGAGCGGGCGCCATGCGCGGCCCTTCCGGCTCGTTCAACGGCGGACGGGGAGGTAAGGGCGCGGCTTGACTATTGGTTCCTCTGCGATCCCCGCCTTCCATCTTCGACAGGAGACCGAACGCATTGCCCAGAGTTGCCGAAAAGGAAGTATCTGTAGCCTCCATGCAGGCGCGTGGTGGATGTATCCTAAACGTTCGCGACGCCTGTTTCTGGACGAGCATAAAACGTGAAAACGCCGGCTCGAACGATGGTGACCGGTCAATGCATCTCAAGGACCACTAGTAGACAACCTAGCCCCTGTCAACATAGCACGCCTCGCGTCTGGTCGGGGGGAAAGTCAGGGTTCTCTTCCCCTATCCCCCGGGTGTCATCACCCATGGAGGATTTCGCGCAACGAGTGCAGGGTTACCTAGTGGCGGGAGGTGGAGGTTCACACTGTTGCTTTCGGCTTTCCGCCGTCCAGTGACATGTGGTGCGTGTAAAGTCGACCCATATCATGATCAAGCCAGCCTTTGCGACCAACCCAAAGTCAGAAGGTCTGCTTCATTATGACGGATGAAGGTAGAGGTACGGGGAGTACATCATGGCAGCATCTAGCGCTGGCAGTATCTACAACCTCAGCCTCAGCAGCGGATGACACAGTAGCTTCAGTAAGATCGTTAACGACCACAGTGAAAGCACCGGTTACGGCAGCAGCAGCAGCAGCAGCAGCAGCAGCAGCAGTAACAATGGCGACAAAAGCAGCACCGTGTATTTCATCAGGATCGATGCAGCACCGAGGGCCTCCTCGGGGAGTCGCTAGTCCTGGTGGCGGCGGCGGCGGCGGAGGTGGCGGTGGCCTCGGCAGTGCGGGCATGACGCGCCCTGGTGATCGCATCCGGACCAACTCTCCTCACTCAAGCAACAGGTGGGGTGCGACGGGATTACTTTGTGTTTTACCCTGTAAAGAGGTTGAGAGGATACGATAGGGTGGGTCGGTCTCGCGAGTGCTGCGTGCTGTTGCTTGGATTGATGGTGGTGTTTGGGGTAGAGTCAAGGCAAGGAGCGGCTTTGTCGGGCAATCGATCGACCAACGTCATTGGAAGAGTTGCTTAGAGAGACCCGCAAGCGAGTTCGGGTTGCGCGTAAAACTATTACCACAAGCCACCCACCTACCCCTGTGCTCTTACAACCCGTTCAAACCAAAACATGTCAGGGGTATAGCAGGCTACGCAGCGGGCGGCGGTCGCAGTTCCAGGCCGTCCTGGACGATGCCCCGTCCGAACACGTCCCGCGGCGGCGGCGGAAACGGCGCCGCCGGTGACCGCGTTAGCCCGATGCTGCGGCCGCGCGACGGGCAGGGCCATTCCTCTCACTCCGTCACCCCATCACCGACCTTTTCCGCCCAGCAGGGCATGAGTGTGAGTGTGAGATTGTGTGTGCGTGTGTGTGTGTGTGTGTGTGTTTGGACGTGCGTTTCGAACCCTGGGGGGCGGTGTGTGCTTTTGTATTTGTAGTATCGACTGCGCAAGCCGGCCGACCAAGTATGTGATGTCAGCGTCACTGCGCTTGAAAAGTCAGGGTGATTCTAATATATGACCATGATCTGGGGACTTGTGAGAGGGCGTCATAGGGGAGGCTATGAGTGTGCGTGTTCGTGCGCGTGCGTTTCGGAAGCCTCGGGGCGGTGTGCGTGTATGTGCGTGGAGTGCGTGTCGACAACCAGCGAGCGTCTCGCGAACTCGCTGAGCAATAAATATACGTCGATGTGTACGACGTGCTTGTCTGCGGGAGCGTCCTCGGTCGTGTGTGTTTGAGATACTCGCGACGTCGTGATGACGGGTCGGATCACGTCCAGATGTGGCCGACCAGCCGCAGCGTGTACGGTGGGGGTTCCATCGATCTGTAAGAGTATCTTTGTCCTCCCTTGATTTCTGTAGGGCCGTCCTGGTATCGCACGCTAGTTCAAGGGAATGTGCCATGGGGCGTCTAGCGATCGCCATCAGGAGGTCCAGGAGATCGCTTGCGTAAACTGTGATACTCATTTCGCACTTCGCTTCCAAGACTTCTCGACGTCTTTTTCCTTGGAGGGCTCTCTTGTGTAGGTACCAGCTTCCGATTGGTTGGCCTGCAAGTTACACACCGGTGGTTTTAGTCCGTTGCAGTACATGGTCGCGCTAGCGATACCTTCTGTCACGTCTCCATGGCTAAGGAGACTTTCAGCGTCAATTGGCACTTGCTGCTTTATCTTCCACGTCGGATTCCTCGCAACTGCATTTGCATAGTTCTCGCGCCTCACCTTTCATGTGTCGCTCTGCAGTCCGGCGATCACGAGGGCAACCGGCAACGCTTCCCCCTCTCCCTCCCTCCCTCCCTCGCTCCCGCCCTCGCTTTTTTTTTGCCCTTTCCGTTTCGCCCTCCCCCCGGGTATATACATGTATTTCATGGATCGCTCTCGATGACGTACCGACAAACAGGGCGGCCGGTTCGCCCCCAAGAGGCCGGAGACCCCATTGGAGGTCCGGGGCTACTACTCCTCCCGCAACGCCTCCCCCGGCAACCGGTCGAGCGGAGCGGGCGGCGGGGTTGGCGCAAGAAGCAGCAGCTTCTTTCCGTCCTCCAAAGCCGGGTTGTTCTAGGCGGAAAGGCGGCGGAAAAACCTGAGGAAAGGCGGCGGAATATGTGGGCTCGAGCAACGATGGGGGCTGAAGGGAAACTTGAAGGCTGTGTGGTTCCCCTGGAATATTCAAGAACCGCGCCTCGTCGAGAGGTCTTGGAGTTGCTCTCGGCCAATGCGAGGTTCTGCGCGGATGCTCGTCGTTGCCCGAGTCGACGGCAGTGGAAACTTGAGCTGATGCGCCAGGGGAGGGACTCGTTTGCTCACTCTTTCTGTCTCTCTGGTGTGTCATGCTTTGCGTGCCTTCGCGCTTGCTTCGTTCGATTGCCGAGGGGGGGGTGGCGGGGCATGGAAATGCGACGAGGTCTCCACCCCCCGAGAAAACAACGGTGTCCGTCGTATTACGTCAGTGGTGGCGTGAGCGACAAAGAGGGAACCCCACACGCACAGTAGTCATCGCAGGGACACAACGGTGACACGGGTTGGACAAAAACGAACATGGTAGGTGTATCTGTCGCACGGACGTCACCGTCACGTTGGCCCGGTTGGTTGGACTTGACTTGGAGGATGCCCCGAATTCGAGTGACGAAAGCTCTGAAGGAAGGTTGCAGAAGCTGTCGTGGCGAAGTAGGAGATGAACGTACTTGGCCAAACCCGGGCGGCCTTTCGTTTGTTAGATGATCCTGTGGCGGCACAACGGTGCCGAAAACCCGAAAATCGTCGACCAGTCGTTGTGGCGCGATGGCTAGGCTTGTTTTGCCCCCTAGGCTTAGTTTTATCGGATTCGCAATAGCTCTGCCGGGAGGAGTCTGCGGTCGAGATGGAACGGAGACGAGACACCGCGGAAGCCTTGAAGGCGAGGAGTAGTGTTGGCAGGGGGCGTCACCCCTACCCAGGGCAACCGTGCTGCATGGGGGCATGTGTGGAGGAGGGAATCATCTTGTCCGCGCGAAAATTTTGGCGGTAGCGATGATGAGAGGGCTGAAAATATGCGTTGTCATTAACGCCCAACCATTGATACATATGCCCAAATCCTACCTCTGCTTGCTTGTTTTTGGGGGCAAGGCCAGTCAGCCCTAGAGGGAGGTGCTGGTGGCGTGATTGGGGGGCATCTGGAGTTGCATGTTGTTTCTTGACGGCATCCCGCCTGGGTGGATATGTCGACCCCGATAGCTGGAGAATCCTGGGGTGGATATGTTGACCCCGATAGGTGGAGAACCCCGGTTTCTCAGTCAGCATTCGTCGGCTGGGTAGTTGAGAAAGGAGCCCGGGTTGTTTCCGTTGTGCTGGCTGTCGGAAGTGGTGACTCACGCCCGTCCACGGCTGTGACAGCAGCAAGAGAGTGAGTCTGCCGCCTTGCGTTATTCTAGAGCTTGTGATGGGTGTATGCGTTTGTTCGTTGTGCTTGCCGAAGAGTCCCGTGGGGTGAAACATCTACCTCGTAGACGAAGGCTCTTCAGCGGGCGAGGAGTGGGTGCATACGGTGGTTTGTCGCTGATACCGGGGGATTCGCGTGGTCGGAATGTACCTTAGCATAGAAGGGGGGCACGGAGAATACAAAACGCCGTGTGTACACCAGGAAAACACCTCAAAAACGGGTGGGGATCGAAGTTCAGCGTAGGGTTCGGGGGCGTCCTTTGTAAAGACTGCTGCGACGAAGAAACGTGGCCGGCGAGGTAGAAGGCCTCGATGGGTTTTCCAAGGCACAACAACATCGGCAGTTGTTGCGCTGCTTGGTTGGCCAGTATGAGAACCACGTTTCGGGTCAGAGCCGAGAAGCGATTGGGCGGACTGGATGCGCAGAGACTGTGACGGGGCTGACAGGCGAGGAGACTGGTGCAAGCTCCGTGCGCGTCGGGCGAGCTTGGTTTGGGTACGCGGACAGATGCCTGAGTAGTTTGTGCCCACATGGATGGATGCTTTGCGTCTCAACTGTCACAGCTTGCCAATGGGCTTGAACCTGCTATGGAGGGGTACACGAAACAGAAACTGATTGTAGACTCGTGAATACATACCTGGCCATGTATTCTCTGCCTTGATCTCGTTGTGGGTATGATGGTGTCTTGTCCTTCCAACTGGAGCTACATCGGTGGGACTTATGACCGGCACACGTTGAGCATTACCGTGGTGCTTGGTTGGCGTTCTGTGTGTTTCTGAATAGCGTTTGTTGGCGGTCATGGAGGTACGGGTAGGTTGGGTTGTTGGATAGATAGCGGCGGGACGGAACCGTGCAGCAAGGATCGGAGGGAAATATGGCAGATGGGCGGGAGTGCGATGGGTCCACATCACGATGATGGCAACAGCAGCCGGTCACGTGGACCCTTCGCAGCCTTGAAGCCACGACTTCCTTGCATCGCACTTCAACTCGTAGACGCTGTTCGAAATGTCGAGTGCGTTGGGTTCAGCGATGTTGAACGTTGAGCAGAGCTTCAGACGGGCAGAAGCTACCCTTATCATGTACCCGTCCCGATTTATGTCGCCGTAGCGTAGGCAACTCCGCAGATACTCGCACGAAATATACAGGACGTGAGCGGATGAAAGATGGCGCAGGAAAAGCTGAACTATGATATTGAAGCCTACGGGAAGTGTCCCATATCGGCGTGCCAAGCATCCCTTGCTATCGCCCAGGGCATCCTGTGTTCTCTAGCGGGCCTCCAGGTCCGATCTAGTATCGACTCACAGAACCCACGTTTCAGACCACGAACATCGCGTCCTTCTGGCAAAGGAGTGAGGTATACCCCCATGACCACGTCCGGCAAAGTAAGGCAACAACAACTTCCCGGAGCCTGCATCGCTGTCCTAACCGCCGACACGTGACACGACAGTCCAGTCGACTTGCTGACGCGGGAGATTTTCCGTACGTAGTTTACTCGCCTGGAAAGGTTATCTTAGGAAGATACGAAAATTGAGGCGGAAAAAGGGGTGCCTTCGATCTATTGTCTACGTAGCCAATTTAGATCTCGAACAGACGGAATCAATCAAAGGCAACACATACCCCGTTCATGTCATGTCGCCGTGTTTGACGGGGGGGAACCTGGGTGCGAAATGCGCACGTGTACCCTACAGTAAGCACAGAATCAAAGGAGAACACCCTTTGATTTTCCACCAATTCAATGATGTACAATTGGAATAAGTCTTGTTTGAGAGTAGATGTGACAGATTTGCGTAGAATAGGGTAAGATGTTATCATGAACGGAGAAGAAAGGGCTTTTCCAACACGGAGATGTAGCATGGATCAAAGTATTTGTTGGATTTCAGCTTTTACAAGAGGACATCAACGCAGTAGTATTTTAGCAAGCTTACGAACGCATGTAGGATACCATGAGGATTGTCATTGGGTTTATTTCAAGTTGAAGAGATATTTTTTCGATGTGACAGTAGAAATAAGTCCTACATATGTTGTTGTACTTCGTATTGGTTTAATATTCCTGTAGAGTATGAGACATTAAGTGAAAGCTTTCTGAGGTACATCTGCAATTGTCGGAAGGCAAAAAAAAAATATGGAATAAGCATACCAAGAGGGAGAAAATCGAAGCCAAAATCAACGGTGGTGAGAAATTTCACCGGCCTGCACGGCACGCAGCACACGAGTGCTCAACACATAACATTTACTGTCAATATTTGTAGTCTGGAGCCTGTGGAAGCGGTGGCCGAAGTCGATTTTGGGTCTTGTGCTTCTTCTAGTTTTCTCCACTTTACAGATTGTGGAGTTGAGATGTTGAGGGATACTCGAAGCACCGTAGTTGGGAGTGAGCTTGCGTGATCACGCTACGATGGCGATCTCCTAAGATCAATAATTAATATATTCACGAGCTCCTCGCTATAACTCGTCGCTACATGGTAGTTCTACCAAACGTCACTTGTCACCCATTACATACATCGAACCAAGACAATACTTCATTCCCCCCCTCTTTTTATTTCACAAGTATTTATGACCAAACGAATCCATCATCTATCAAAGAAAAGAGTCTGCCATTAGTCTACACCGAACCAACCCAACTTTGATGTCTATCGTACACTATGCTTCATAATTGACTATTTTTACCAATACCAACTTTTGTGCAACAATAGCAACCAAAGTCAACTCCGCCCATACGTGACCCAATTTTCACCCTATATTCATTGCATACCATAATCATTTTTTCACCTACCCCAGGAAGACGGATGCACCGTATTTCATATCACCGCATCTACTTCTCATTGCATACACCGATTGCATACACCAATCATGCAGCTACATCTGACTACTGCACAGTAAACACATCGTACAGTAATCATCCGCTGTGTTTCATCACAGTCACGCAGTGTGACACTTAGCTCTCTAGGGAGGAGCGCCGCTCATCTTGGCATCATGCCCGAGAATACAGTGCCTTGCCATCTCATATCAAGCTACCACTTCTCTACAGACTGAATGGAAGTTCAAGCAATAGGTGCACCATCGCCGACCGACGAGGCATATATCAGCCACCGGAAAGAAAGTAGCTCCACCTGGGGCTTCTTGTCTATTGCCTCTCTGGAAAGTACTAGACAATTTCCCAAGGGCCAAGTGTAGGGGAAGCAACGGAGAGGCTGCCCCTGGAGCTCTTGGCACCCGGCCAACGACCAACTCGCGGACTCATTGTGTCATCGGCCCACCCAATGAAGGGAGGAGATGGGATGGTGTACGGCGTTGTTTGACGGTTGTCCGCGTTTCGCAGACAAGTCCACACTCGAGAATGCCGCTCGAGCGGTAACACTCAAGGCCGAGGGCACCCCACCGTGAATCAACCACGTGGAGGCTCCACACACACCATGCTCGATTGGGCGGCAGGAGTGCCATGTTCATTAACCTGCAAAGGAATCAAAACTATGGTGTAGGCGAATACGGATTTAGTATCGGCACGGCTACTTGGGACAACACGTCTAACTCGGCGTAGAAAGCTCGGATCGACCTCAAACCAAGTTTGTTGTAATCCTACTGGACACAGCTTTCACGGAATGTATTTTGAGTCCACAACGAAGCCGGGGCCGAGGAGATAGAGCCTAAAAAAGGGGCTCCGTGGCTTCCGTAAATCCACGTTTTCCTCCATCACTCGGCCCAACCACCTCCGAAACACCCCCAAAGACCTTTGTTGTGCTTATATGATCCATAGCTATCATCCAAGCCATCGAGTGGCCTTACTCGACCTGTACATGCGGAGATATTCCCTCCAAAGGGGCACCGCAGGATTATTGGGAGGTGTCCTGTACATATCCGCGTCGTTACATCGATGCCCACGCCCCGCCAAGATGGGAAAGGGCCTGAGATGAAGTTGACCGGCTCCCAGCTTTCATTCAAGCCCTTACATAGCCTCGACCGACATGTGGTTGCCGAGTTACACCCTCGCAANCAATTTGCAAATTTGGGACAACACCCCACATCGTCTCCCAAGCGTCTCGCCGGCAGCCGCAACAACTACCGCAGTCACGCCACGGCTCCCGGCTTTCATTCAAGCCATCACATCGCCTCGATCGACATGTGGTTGCCGAGATACACCCTCGCAAGAGGGCACGGCGACTCCAACAGGGGTTGTCCCATATTGGCAAATTTGGGACAATACCCCACATCGTCTCTCAAGCGTCTCGCCGGCAGCCGCAATAACTAGCGCAGTCATGCCATGGCTCCCAGCTTTCATTCAAGCCATCACATCGCCTCGANTCGCTCTCCTCCCACGTCCAGACCCAGGCCCGTACGAATCCCTGAACCTTGTCTTTTTAAGAGTTGTGCCCATCTGTCCCTCAGGGTTTCTGCTTCTAGCTTTACTTTGGCCGATGGTACCGGTAGCCTGCTTTGTTGAACCCTTCGGCCTCCCCTTCTTAGGGGCCATCTCTGGATTGCCGGGACCTGTTACAGTACCGTCGAGCATGCCTAGCCTCTTAGTCAGTTGGAACTTAACACACTCGTCGACCGCTCTCTGGATCTCTAGGGCCTCGGCGGTGTTGACCGACCTCAATATCTCGCTGACATTTTCCTTACTCTTTGCCATCATGGTGGCAAACGCTCGGCGCTGATCGGCCACCTTTCTCGCATCCTGGGGAAGCGCG
>CACKRE030000402.1:24202-45167 GCA_902602495.3 Ectocarpus sp. CCAP 1310/34 | reverse complement strand
TTTCCGCCATCTTCGGAGGACCTGATGACCCAGCCCCTGTGGCGGCCCTCACCGGAGGGGGAGATGGATCAGGGGTGTGTAGCGCCGACGGAATGCCAAAGATGCCTGGGAGCATTCCGCGCGCGCTCGAACCCTCGCCGGCAGCGGCNGCCCTCGCCGGAGGGGGAGATGGATCAGGGGTGTGTAGCGCCGACGGAATGCCAGAGATGCCTGGGAGCATTCCGCGCGCGCTCGAACCCTCGCCGGCAGCGGCGCCAAGATGGCCCTCCTTTCTGTATCTGGCTGGGGTAGCAGCCATCCGGCGACCAGTAGCCCGTCCCTTTGTGCTGTCTGCCATGGTGTCTTGATTGTGGAGGTGTTGACGGCGAAGGTGTTGAGTATATGTGTGTGTTGTGCTCGTTGGCACCAGGCAAGCGGCGAGAAAATATTGAAAATTTGGAAACCAGCTGCAGCACGTATAAAATGAAGATGTCGGTTTCAAATATTTGGACCCAAATTTTGTACAAAAGTTTTACAAAAATTTTTCATGTATAAAACGGGCCTTAACCCCCTTTAGGACAAGTAGGTTTTGGTCGCCGCGCCGCCATGGTTATCCCGAACAAGATGCGCAAGGAGGCATCGGTAGTCTTGTGGGTAGACGGTGGTGGAATAGCGTGCTTGGGCGAAGTGCTTGGGGGATGGATATGTATTGGTCGCAGCGAAGCGCTTTTGGGAGTTGGATATGTTCTGGTCGCAACTGCAGCTCGTGGTCCTTGCGGGGGCAGCAGCGAACACCGAGGAGCTCGTATCAGGAGGGCGTATACTGTTATTCTTCTCGAAGAACTTCCCAGAAGTCATCCACGCGGGGTTGGGTTACGCTTTCACAGCCAACCGGGTGGGCGTTGCACGTACGGTCGCCCAGTTGAGAATGTAACGTGCTTCCGTCCCACGTATTGCAAGCCTCGGTGGTGGGGTGGTGACCTGAAGATGCTGCTGGCGTCCCAAGCTCTACGCACAACGGTCAAGCTGGTGAGCCCGGCAAGCACCACATGCTTGCACACATGCTTCCGACATATTCAAGACCAAGCTTGGGGGAAACTGCTCGTCGTAATCGGTGATTCTCCCTGCTTCGTGACGTTGCGTGCAGGTCTCAGGCGGCTTGAGCGGCGACACTGGCGAGGACAGAGATCCCGCCGAGTCTTTCATTCTTGAAGCGGAAAGAGAAGAACCGTGGCAACGGAAGAAGTACAAGAACGCAGCGCGAAACATGAAGGAGGTGGGTGGCGACGGTTCTGCCAGACGCTTGTATCTCGTCATTTTCACTTTACGAACGTGTTTGTGTATGTACTCGGCAGGATACAGATCTCCGAGATATCCGAGGGGGTACGCAGACATGATAGGTTTGGGTATATGCAGACGTGTGTGCAGCAGCAGGTCCTTCTTGCCTGCTGCTCATGCTTGTCACTCGTTAATAATCAAGGAACTTGAGTCAATCCTTTGTGCACAAACGCTCTCGACAAAAGCCCGCGAGCGTGATGACATAGCACACGCGCCGACACCACAAACACGATATCGTGAGTCTGCAGACGTCGGTTGGGAAAGGTTCGAGAGGTATGCACCGGAAGAAAAGGGCGGCAGCAGCAGCAAGCAGGGAGGACCCGCGCGCGTCGCCGAGGAGATCCGCAGAGTTTGGAATACAAGAGCAGCCGCGACAGGCGCGCCAAGGAGATCCAGGGACAGCATTTGGAATACAAGGGCAGCAGCGGTAAGCGTGCCAAGGAGATCCAGCTACGTGAACAAGAACAAGTCTAGCTACAAGACAAAGAGCAGGAGATACATCGTGCCGCATTTTTTTTGCGGCGTAATTAGGCGGAGGAAGAACATGTGGGAGAAGTACTGGACGGAGATGGAATATGGGCATCTAAGGGAGAAGAACGATGCACCGGCAGGAGCAATGGCTGCCGGAAGAACGACTGCCGGGGCAGCTGGTGGAGCTGGGCTCGGTACACAACGGGTGAGCATGAAAAATGACGGAAATTGTGCTTTGAGCGGTTACAGCAGCAGTCGCAACCCGCCCAAAATCCCGACGAATTCGACGAAGGCCGTGAGCTGGCTTCGGAGAATGCGGAATTTCCTGGCTGTCGAGGATTTGGAGCGAACCCTTGACCACATGCCATCTACTGGTTATGTCAACGTTATCAGTTGTCTGGATCGCACATACCTGAACCAGACTCACGGTGCACATCTGGTGGCAGCTCACCAGCGGGCGTGGGGGTACATGTTGGAAGCAACCTGCGGCACGGACATTGAAGAACGGTTGGGTGCTTGCGACTGCGTCCCTGAGGCGTGGAGCGTGATCCACGAATGGCTGTTGCCTACTCTTGACGCTGAGAAGACGTTGCTTGTGAGGCGACTTGAGACGATTGAGATGCATCCCGGCGAGGACCCGAAACTCTTCTTCGCCAGAGTAGACGGAGTGATCAACATCATGAAAGCTGTCGGCATCGAAAAATCTGAGCGGGCTATCGTGCACATCATTGTCCGCCAGCTTGCGCACGAGTACGATATCGAACGCAAGTCCATCCTGGCCGACCCCACCATTTCCCGAGCGAAGGTGGAAAACGTTGTTCGCGCGGCATACGCCAACAAGGTCATGATGAAGGAATTGGGCAAAGCGCAGGCGGCACCGGCGGCAGCGGTGACGGTTGGTGGGCTTGGGTCCGGTCATGGTGGCCACGGTCAGGGGGGACTACAACGGCGGTGGCGGCAACAGCGGGAGCAGCAGCAGTGGGTTCGTCCTCAGCCACCACCTGCACATTACCCACCTCCTAACTTCCCGACGTGGGGATCTGGGGGGCTCTATGACTGTGGGCGCAACGCTGTGTACCCGCAAGAGGAGTCAGCTTCGCCGCAGGGTGCTCTGATTGGTGTCGTTCATCAGTGCGTGAGATGCGGGAGGCATGGACACTCACTTGGCGACTGCAATGCGCCACGACGCTTTGAAGGCAACTGCACTGCCTGCGGTGAGTATGGCCATCGGCGCCGCATGTGTTGCACAATCGACCGCATGCAACAGCACGTGCCCGTCGGTGACGGAGAGGGTCTCAACGCGAATGGCAACGACGCTATGCCGCACCAGCAGCGGAAGCGACGACGCTGGAGGAGGCAAAGGCATCGACAGGAGGCGATGCTCCCCGTGTTTGCAGCTGGCGCGGTGGCATGGGGAACAGTACCTGCGGCAGGAGCGGCGACCGTTGATGGTGGTTTCCCCACTACGGTGGCGGGGGGAACGGTCGGGGGGCAGGCGCTCGCGGCGGGAGCAGCGGCATCGACGGCAGCACCGGCGGCGAGAGCGGCGACCCCCGGCAGCAGAGTCTTCCCCGCGGCGGCGGCAGGGGAGACGGCCGGGGCGCAGGCACTCGCGGCGGGAGCAGCGGCATGGACGGCAGCACCGGCGGCGAGAGCGGCGACCCCCGGCAGCAGAGTCTTGCCCGCGGCGGCGGTGTGGGAGCCGGTTGGGACGCAGGGAATTGCGGCTAAAGCGTCAGCAGCGCAAGAGCCGGAGGACGAGTGCGATGAGGATAGCTGTTGGTTGGGCCATGGCGACGAAGGTGGCAACAGTAGCGACGGCAGCGGTGACGGCGGCATCGGGGCGTTGTCCGCCGGTGCAAGGCATCCCGGCGCCCATCCGACCGTGAGCAATGGCATCTACGTCGTGCGGGACGATGGGGGGTAATGCCAGGAAGGGAGGATCGATCGTGGCAGAAGTGTGCGGCATGAAGTGAGAGACTTCGTGATCGGGATCTCCAGAGGAGGAAGTAAGAGACTTCGTGATCGGGAGCTCCAGTGGGGGATGACCGATGGTTGCAACGACGCAGCTCTGGATCTACGCGCGGTTCAGGCACGTTTGTTTGTGAGAATTGTTGGGTTTGGGTTATTTCTAGGTTTGGTTTTGAATTGTTTGTCGAAAACCATGAGTTTGAGAACTGTGTCGACGTAGACTTAGAGTTGCGATGCGCATGATTGGTTACATTGTGATTTTCATATGTTGGGCATTGAGTTTGGATAATCTAAGAATTCAGCACGCCGAATGGTTCAGTTGACATCGTTGGACCACTGCTAGCACTGCTGTCGAAAATCATGGGGGGGGATGAATGTGATTGTGATGCCATGATCCTCGTCGCAGTACAAGCAGCGTTCTAGCAGACGTTCGGGTTTGGTTTTTGTTCAGTTTGTAAACGTTTTCCCCGTTTTACCTGCGGAAAGTGAGGAGAATTTCTTGTTTGTTTCCGATTCCGCGTTTTACCTGCGGCTGTCGGAGATAAGTTCATGATATTTGTTTGTTTTCTCGTTGTTAGTATTCGAGAGTTGTGCCTTGCATGTATTGCTGTAGGACGGATTGAGTTCCATGGTCGGAGATATGTTGAAGGGGAGATGTCAATCGGTATACGTTTTGTATTCTGTTTCTTGCAATCCAGACGAAATACTGGATGGCTTGCATTTTCTGTTTCGGGAGTTATTGCAGCAGGGGGGCTGTTAAGTTTTTATGTTTTTGGAGATATTGTGGCCAGGGGCTGCTAACAAATTAATGTTGTCCCTTTGTTTGAGAAACGGCTTAATTGGTGAAAGTTTCCTCTGGCATTTTAATATGCCCCGGGTTTTTAACCTTTGTCTCTTTAGCCGTATTTGGTATTTTGGTTTTTCTGAATGATATATTGAAGAAAGGAATTGGCATATTTTGGTAAGACATGGCTGAGGCCTATGTGCTTCCGAAGCTTATTTGAGATTGGTCAATGAGCTGAAACATGGTTTTGTGCGAGGATCTTGTCCGAAGTAATAGTTGACACGTTTTTCCGGAGTTGTCCGTCCAAAATCTTTATGACGTGACTCTGATGTAATGTTGATCTTTGCGGAGTATTTTTCTAAGGATGATTCTTGGTTTTTGGCTGCTTGAGAATTTGGTGACGACATTTTCTCGGGAGGGATGATTGTTAAGACTCTAATGAAGTTCCAACATACATAGTAGTGGATTAAGGAGGAATAGAAACTTGAAATTTGATTATTCAATAGATCGGGAAGTTGAGATGATTTGTGGATACGAAAGATGAATGGTTTTGATTTTGTTGCCGTTTTACCTGGCGATATGTGCGGAAGGTTCGTAGATCGTATCTCGTACCGAGTAGGGGGGCTGTTTGTGTATGTACTCGGCAGGATACAGATCTCCGAGATATCCGAGGGGGTACGCAGATATGATAGGTTTGGGTATATGCAGACGTGTGTGCAGCAGCAGGTCCTTCTTGCCTGCTGCTCATGCTTGTCACTCGTTAATAATCAAGGAACTTGAGTCAATCCTTTGTGCACAAACGCTCTCGACAAAAGCCCGCGAGCGTGATGACATAGCACACGCGCCGACACCACAAACAGAACGCCAGTTGTGCGGTAGACAGGGGTAGGACGTGTCACTTCACATGAAGAACGGTAGTGTCGAACGCTTGTGTCCCTTCATTTTCACTCTAGGTGCTCGAACGCCAGTTGTGCGGTAGACGGAGGCAGGATGTGGTCACTTCATATCAAGAGCGATGCTACCAAACGCTTGTGTTCCTTCAGGTGTATGTGAGAATACCCAAGAATACCCTTACTCCGTTGTGAGTAAAGATCCCTGAAGTGGTGAATTACCGTTCAGCGACGGAGGTAATTTCGCTCTTATTGCAATGCGACAAGGAATGGCCAAGCGTGGCTGACGTTAGTCGGCCTTGCTAGGGTGGAAGGTGAGAGTGAGCTTTTGGGCTCGCAGGACGTTTCACTCCACATGAAGCGCGGTAGGTGGAGAAGAGTCATTGCCCGACTCGTGCGACAGCGAAGGTTGGTGCAGGCACTATAGGACATCGTTGGGCGCAGCTGATAACGTAGTCGTGCTTTAAAGTAGGAACACGGCGGCCGCGACGGTAACTACCCATCGTGATGTAGCGGTTTGACATTGCGTAGTGTTGTCACAACGACGTCAGGCACAATACAAGAGTGGGTGGACGGGTAGGCACGGATGTCAACAGACAACCCTGGAGATCGCATCACCACGGTCGGTTGTAAGCTGAAGGAGTTCACCGCGGTCATCATGTCTCGCAATGGCTCATTCTCCCGCGCGTTTTCTTGTGCCTGCGGGCCGTGTACAAACATGACATGTTCCCGTTTTCCACGGCAGAAGAAGGCGATGAAATGGCAAACCACAATCCGACCAATCTCGAGAATGGCTTCTCGCTCCTTGAGGAAGACGATGGAGATGCAGGGTGGGACTCGATTCTGAGCAAAACCGAAAGCGAGCTTCATCGCCGTGGTTTCAAGAGCAAAACAACAGCGGTCACGTGTGTGAGCGTCTCATGTTGAACTTTGTTCATCGCTTAAGCAGGAGTAGAAGATCTCGTGCTGGCGTCGAGAATGTGGGTGTCCCGGAGGGCGACAGTGCTTGTTGCATTACACATTCTGTACATACTGATACATCGTATGCATATGGACAGGGGTGGGGGGGGTGTAGGTTCTGTAGCATATTGTTTCGCCAGCATCATCAGCATCACTTCAATGCCCTATTTTTCTCTCCGTGCAGGCAAGGCACGAAGGCGAGCTCCCTCCGATTGGCTCACATCGACGGCAACGTGAAGAAGCCGGCGAACCCGTCGTGAACGAGTACGATAAGGCTGGAGTCAGCACCTACGCTCGACGTGTAAGTGCCGTAATGGCATCTCTCTCTCTCGGCCCGTGGTGTTCTCATATCAAGTAGAAGTAGTTGATAATAGCTTCGGAAACACAGACCAGTGTTACTGGTTACGGGGAGTCCATTACCGGGTTCGTTCGATTTGTGTCGTGCTGTTTCCCGCTGCCGATCAGGAAATCGTGGCCAAAATTGGAGCAACCGCCGTCCTGGCTGAGGGAAGAGAGTCATTTCGGTTCCTCGAAGAACTGGCTGAAGAACCAACCAACAACGATGGAAACGCAGACGTACGTATGCTGTCAGGTATCCGCTGAGGTCTTCGACGGGACAAAATACCATGATGAAACCCTCTTTGGTACCACGTGTTTTGCAATATTGTTTTTGTCTGGCTGCCCACGTCGAAAGAGATGCAGCGTACAGTGTACAAACGACGAAAGGTCGACCACCTCGTAGTCATAGACCTGGGCGGATTTCAGCGGTGTACGTGTTTGCAGGTCATAAGATGGGTGTCGCAGTGTAGGCAGATCCTCGTAGCGCTTGTCACGAAGTTGGGTCGCGCTTCCGAATTCAAGGGAGCAACCATCCACCCACGGTGGCGTCCAAATAGTGCAGAAACGTGGACTAATAGGTGAAGTAGAGCTAGGTTTATTTGATGGGGACGGCAGTGAGTCGTAAAGTGGGGGGCTTCACCGCTGACTGTCAGTGATGAGACGATTTCGGGGACCCGGTTGATAATGAATCTGAGCCTGACCCTGTACTGACTGTTCAAACGGGGAGGATGTATGCCAACCTGATGGAGGTGTGTGCGCATGTACACCGAAAACACGTCCAGGGACTCTCGCCCACATGAGGCGAACATATTATGTTGAATGGAAATGGAAGAGAAAGCATTTGCTGACAGACGCAGAAGTGTTGATGGTGCCAAGCCTCGGGCGGGACTTCAAGACTCGCCACATCACCCTAAAATAAGTCAAAAGCAGAATGCGGTGAGGGATTTGAGCCGGGTAGAGGGGGCAAGAGGGTCAAGACAGAAAGTCCTCGGCAGATCAATATGGGTCATGTGTATATGGTCTCGATGGCTTCAGTTGCAGGCAGCACGTTTGTTTTTGGAATCAGGAGTGCCGAGGGCATTTTCGGCGCGTGAATACAGCTTGGTTGTACTGCTGTAGTGTTGCAAGTATTATGTTGTCCGTTGTATCGCGTAGGTTTTTGTCGTGCAACAGACCCCTTTTGTTTTTTGATGATTAAAGCTTGTAGCTTTCTTTGTGGTGGCGAATATTTGGTGTATTTGGCTTGGGGAACTACACCATACAACCCGGTTTCAAGTTGCTGGTTTTGTTTTCTCCGTGTAACTTTTCTTGTTCGCTGTTTCCTGTGTGCTCCAGCGTGGGTAGAGCACAATATTTGGCAGGACAGAAGCCAGGCACCGGCAAAGGTACAATCTAAATTCGGATACATTTTAGTGCGTCCCATCGCGATGACAAACACAACTACTCGTGAGGTTTCTTTTAACGATGCACGAGGGGGGCGGGGTAGCATGGTTCCTGATTTTGTTTCGTTGATGTACATCAGCGATGTAAGGATACTTCACGCAGCGCTTCGCCGCTTGCTTGTTTCGAATTATCTCGTTGTTGCTTCGAGTGTTCTTGATTCGAGGATTCCTCCTTCGCACTCTGTCTGAGTGGAGACTAAGAAGGCGGGAAATGTCGCGATCAGACTACGTACAGGAAAATGCGTGGAAAGACAGATACCGAACAGCAGATAGCTACAAGGTGGTGAGATATGCATTCATGCCGAGTGTACAGTGTGTAGTTGAAACCGCGCTGAACATACATCATTTTTCCTTTGTTTTGACATCTGTTATGGCGCTCCCTCTCCGGCATTACTCCCAGCAGTTCCACGTCATCATGCCCTTGGCTACCATACTCCACCACCACCACAACACACATGCTAGTCTTCGGAGAGGAAGGCAAAGCTGTGCTGTGCTGTGCTGTAAGGCAGGACATGTCATGTGTGGGTGGAGACCAACAAGAGATCAAAGATACAGGAGATACAGCATGATTTTCTTGTTCTCAGACGGCCGATTGGCGCGTCCTCTTCGGCTTTGGTAGTAGAGACAGTCTTCCCTATAGAGCTGGCCCTCCCTTTCCGCGTCTGTCGGCCTCAGCACGTGATTGTGGCTGTTACTGTTGTGGTGCCGCCAAAACTGGCCAATTGTTTGGTGGTTTTATGGCACAAAATATGGCGTTTTGGCACAAGGGGTGGGGTAGTTTTGTCCCCTCCATCTAAAAAATTTAGCATGGACGTTCATGCCATTATCATCTCCCGAATACCCCTAGCTAGCTCTGTACCAATTGGTACTGCTGTACATACGTATCCTTAACGGTATGCTATGCATATCAAGCACCACTTAGTTTCGTATTTGTAAAAATTACACATTACATATCAAGCTCAGATCAATTGCATGTTGGCATTTTTTTTTTTTTTGACATTCTAGGGTCTCCCCAGTCCTCGTCGTGGTGATCGGGTGGTTCTTCATCCTGTTCCAAGGGAGAAAAAGTGATGCCGCCCAATGGCTCGGGTGCATCGTTGTGGGTAGCCACAGCAGCAGGTTCACGGCGCTGAAATTGACCTTTGCTTCTGGCGCGCTTTCGTGGTCTGCCACGTCCCTTTTTGGCCATAACTGCTGCGGGTGCTGATTGCCATCGTTGGGCGTGGGGGCAAGGGTGGTGCCCTCGCACAAGGGCAATGTGGTGTGTGGCAGGGAACAATTGCCTCCACCACAGCAAAAAAAATATGGAATATCTCGCGAACCAGATTTTTATTTGAAAATCGGGAAAGTATTTGGTCTGAAGAATGACGAGAGAAAATCGATTGCCGTGGTCGTTTTCATGCTCCGTGGTGGCACATCGGAGAGAAAAAGAAATCCAACTGGTCTCCAAAATCCAGTTTTTCGTCGAAAACTTCTTTGTAGTTTACTCGAATCAAAATCGGAAAAAAATTAGGTCTGGGGAATTCCAAGAGCTGTCGAAATCCAGCCTCACAACTGTTGTTGTTGTTGTTGTCTTCACGTTAAACCGTATCTCAGTTGCTAAATGCCAAAATCTAGCAAAAGACTCTCAGCCCGTGGTCACGAAAGTGCTAGAGCCATCTNAAGCTGGCGGGGCACAAAGCTGCTGTCTGAAGTGCTGTCAGAATGTGTCTGCGGACGTACAGTGAAAAAGAACAACCAACCAAAGCCATGATTGCAATGGACAATCACCCGAATCTCTCCCGATCGTCTGTGTTAGGCACGCAGTGAAAATATCGACAATAGCTAAGAATCGTTCCACATTGAAGGGGTCTTCCACGATCAGGCACAAAACCAATGCACCCGGGTTAGCCACGCCATTTCTGACGGGTCTCTCGACAACTGTGTTCTGATATAAAGACACCCAAGGAAACAGGAATCCGAGATTTCCGGAAATTTGCGAATAAATGACAAACAACAACGAAAAAACGGTTTCCACAGGGACACGTTTAATGTGAAGTCAACAACAACAACAACAACAGGGACACGCACCTGGAGACAGGGCGTTTCCCGTTACTTTCATTTTTCTGAACAACCCCCCTACCCCCGAGTAAAGCTGACGTGAGTTGTTGTTGTTGTTGTTGACTTCACATTAAACCGTATGCCAGTTGCTAAATGCCAAAATCTAGCAAAGACTCTCAGCCCGTGGTCACGAAAGTGCTAGAGCCATCTGAGGATCTAAAGAACACGCACACGTAGCAAGAACAAGAGCCCGAAGAGGTAACTACTACACCTATATGTAATCCCTGCAGCACCGTACGCGTGCCCAAAACTGAACTAGTGCAGGTCGGAATTATGGACAAATTGTCCCGGACGGACCATATTCCAACTTGTCAAACAGGACCAGCACGCTTGGCATACCTGTTAGAGGAAACCTCCAACCCAAGAAATTTCCAGAAAATTCGAAAATTCCACCCCAAACTCCACCCCTTGCTGGGAACGTTCCTTGGCACTGGACTGTCGGAAGATTCTTCTTTGAATGTTGTCGCCTGCAGGTGATGCTGGCATGAGGGGCGAGCATCTATCTACACAGCAAGCCCCGGTCCAGACAAATGAAGCTTTGGCACAAGGCGATCCGCTGGCGAAGGCGCAGCTCCAAATGCTCGGAGTTGGAGTCTCCGCTACCGAGGACGCCGGTACAACCAGGTGGAAACCACAACAACAGCAGCATCGTTTGGTTCGTGAGCGAGCTTGACGGCAAAACCTCGCGGATCGGGGAGAATCAACCCGATGTCAACCACGAGGAGGAGGAGCAGATAAAGGTTGATCCATCACGATACTCCTACGGAGCCAAGGGGTTCGTTGCCGAAGAGCAGCGCCGGGGTGGGGAGAATGCCAACGAGAGCCTGCTGAGAAAGCAAGAGTTGGTCCGCGCTGGCGATAAAGAGGAGATACAGGAACTGCGTGCCTCCTTGCTGCGGTTGCGCGATGTCCTCCGGAGAAGCGAGGAGATGGCCGCGGCCCGGTTAAAGGCCGTTGAGGACGAAAAGGCTGCCTTGGAGGTGGCCTTACTAGCGGAGAGGGCGAAGTCGGCGAGACAGGAGAAAACCATGCATTTCCTTCGGGAGACAAATATCGAGGCTCAGTCGTTGGAGACCGAGCTGCGAGACCAAGTGGAGACGTTGAAGATAGCAAGGGGCCAACACGGCGAAGGGCAATTTCAATCGAAAGAGGAGAAGGTCAGGAGCGGGTTGGCACGGCTGGTGGAAAAGGATTTGCGGAAGCAGGTGGCCATGCTCGAGCAGTCAACCGGGCAACAAGCGAACGAAATTCGAGTTCTCTTGGCTCAGCTGCAGGTGAAACTTTTAGGGAAAAAGACACACAGGGTATATATACCCTGGTCGAAAAGCGACACACTTGGGTACAGAGTCATTCACAGCAGTAAATGCACTCATATCATTGTTCAGCGCCCAATTTCACCCCGGTGCGTCCGAAAAGGCGCAAGGTATATACCCTGCAGTGACTACTTTTCTCGATGACTGCTGTACCATGTTTTCGGAAATGTACCCTGACCTGACGAGCAAAGAGACCCTTTCATCAATCAGTTCCCCCGCGGGAATCTTCCCAACTCCTTTTCCCCTCCAACCATGAGACACCACACGGCGAATCTTCCCGCCCAACAACAACCATGGCAACGGAGTCTTGATGCGAGACGCACGGGTCACTTTGTGAAAGCGAGAACGATCCAGCATGGTTGTCATGCGTAGACTTGCATGTGTGGGTGCGTGTGTTGGCTGTTGTGTCTCAATTGCGATGTGCCGTGTGTGCGTGCGTGCGTTGTCTTTTGTGTCTCAATCGCGATGTGTTTGGTGCTTGAACTTCTGCTGTAGCGGCAGCGGTCACGCTTTCCAGCCAACCAAGTCGGCCAATCACTCAATGTAGACTAGTATGTGAAGACGTCATGCTTGAGCGGGATGAGCCGATGAAGTACAACGCGAGCACTCTTTCTTCTCTCTACCGACAGGGAGGGTGATCGAGTTGGACGACAGAGCAGTGTCCTGCTGCTAGAGTAAGGATAAGACTCGTGTGTGCGTGATTGATGTCAAGGGCGTGTCTGTGTTATTATTTTTGGAATCGACCGCGCTAACCGGCTGACCAATTAAATAAAGGGCGTCAGTGCCGGCGGGTAAAAATCAAGGTCCCTGGAAGGGGGCCAAAATTCGAAAAATGCGCAATGCGCTAGATGCAAATGCCAATGCGACTCTCTATATATATTCTTTCACGTAGACACACATCTCAGCGACACAAATGCCCTCACTCGAATCTAGGAAGCCACTGACGCAAACAGCGGAGGACAGCAAAAGGGTTAATTCAAGCCCAGCCGAATCCAGGATATCGTGGTATGCTGCATCGAGCAACGTGATAATCGTGCACTCCCAAGTGTCAGCAGCTAGGTGACTCAAACAAATTAGCAACACATACACTGCCATAGCTCGCATACATGCCCTCGCCCGAACCGAGGAAGCCACTGATGCAAAGAGCGGAGGACAGCGACAGGGTTAATTTAAGCCCAGCCGAAGCCAGGATATCGTGGTATGCTGCATCTCCCAATTTGATAATCGTACACTCCCAAGATCCAACAGTCATCGTGTCAGCAGCTAGATTACTCAAACAAAATAGCAACACATACACGGCCATAGCTCCACACATGCCCTCGTCCGAACCTAGGAAGCCACTGATGCAAAGAGCGGAGGACAGCAAAGGGTTATTTCAAGCCCAGCCGAAGCCAGGATATCGTGGTATGCTGCATCTCCCAATTTGATAATCGTACACTCCCAAGATCCAACAGTCATCGTGTCAGCAGCTAGATTACTCAAACAAAATAGCAACACATACACGGCCATAGCTCCACACATGCCCTCGTCCGAACCGAGGAAGCCACTGATGCAAAGAGCGGAGGACAGCAAAAGGGTTAATTTAAGCCCAGCCGAAGCCAGGATATCGTGGTATGCTGCATCTCCCAGTTTGATAATCGTACACTCCCAAGATCCAACAATCATCGTGTCAGCAGCTAGATGACACAAACGAAATAGCAACACATGCACTGCCATAGCTCCACACATCCCTCGTCCGAACGTAGCCACAAGGAAGTCACTAGGGAGCCAAGTCCTGCTCGCAGATTCTCTTGGCTTTTCTTCAGGTGAACACGTCCACGAATCCAATCCGCAGCCGCCGCAGTAGTACTGTACTGTGCAGTAGTAGCAGGAAATCCAGGTTGTACCCACCCGTTGTCCAAACAAAGATTTGTGATTCCGTGAGAGAAGGAGATACCACCGCCGTCGAAGGGTCGAAGGCACTGTCTGCCCGATGTAGGCTGTGTGATAGAAAGTGCCACCTTTGTGTTCTTAGCCTGCCCGCCCGTGAGGGTCGTGACGAGGCCGCTGTGAGCGTGTGTGTGCGTGTGTGTGTTTTGTTATTAGCATCGACCGCGCTAACCGGCTGACCTGAAAAGCCGTCAGTCTTAGTGCGGTTGAAAACACAAAACACTTCTATCTACCATGAACTGGGACCCCGTGAGGGGGCAGCATGGGGTAGGCTAAACTTGTGTGATGGTCCTGCCTCTCCCCTCCACCCTCTCGGCGGGCGCGAGCTCGCCGCCAGCACAGCGCCACACATTGACACATGCGATGCATGTCAACCATGCTGGATCGGTCTCGCTTTCATAGCGTGACCCGTGCATCTCGCATATAAAGTGCAGCAAGCACTAGTCCACAGGGTTTCGTACGCGTGTGTGCATGTTTCCAAACGGAACAACTGTGCTGGGGTTGTTGTTGCTGTTGTTGTTGTTGCTGTTGTCTTCACATTAATAGCCGTTTCGATCTCTCTCTACCCAATACCTTCGTATGTGTGTACTGATACAACACTCGACCCGGTCGATTCTCGTGGTCGCAGGCTAACTTACCCTAAAAAGGTACACTGAACACAGAAAAAGAGAAAAAAAGAGAACAAGAGAACAAGAGAACAAAATAAAAGGAAACAGTAAGGAAATGAAATACAAAGAGCGAGGACAAAAAGGTGGTCTGAGCTAACCTGTCTTTCTTGTGGATCGACACCCTTCAAGGTGGTCTGAGCTAACCTCTGTGGTTTCTGCGGTGTCGATCGTTTGAAATGCCAGGTTCTGCAGCGGAACGGGGAACCGCACATTGACAATGTCTTAATGGTAGGGAGCACCCAGGGTGCAAATGCCACGCTTAGTGCTCTAGGTGACAGCCATCCAGATTGTCCACGGCTACGCGCCGACTTCTTATCCGGCTGGAGAACCATGACTGGGCTAGCAATAGAGCGAATCTTCAGGATCACGGTGCGCCCCTCTCTATTAGTACCAATAGGTGAAAGCACGTGGTAAATGTCATTGAAAAGCTCGAGTGCGTGCCGTTTGAGGAGTTTCTGCTGTAGCATGGTGTTGGCTCTGCACCCTTGACTCCGTCTTCAAGCCGGCCTGCAGAACCTTGAATAGCAGGTTGCAGCCAGACGCACACACGCCTCGGATGTCATCGTCACAAGGGTCATTAGTGCATCGAAAGTAGGGCTGTCTGGACGACACAGCACTTGGCCGGCGTGTCCTCCTCACCGTTGTTGGTTGCTAGGTGTCGCCGGATCGGCACGCGATTCGAGGTTGAATACCTCCTTGTTCTGCCTGTGATAGCAAGTGACGGGGTGTCAAGACATACAGTCAGTGATGACCTTCGCGGGCCGGTCCAAGTAGGGCCGCGCTTTTTGTAACAGACCGATGCCCCCAAAGGCTGTCTGTTCATTCGACCAACGCTGGGGTGCCGACCAAGCTTGAATTCTCGCGGCCTGGCCCCTCCCCCAGGTTCCTGCAGACGTTGGCAAAACGCACGCCAGCTACGTGCGGTGTCACGGGAATGTCGTCCGGCGCTTCCATGGAACCTCTTGCAGAAGCACGTGTAACTTTACCGTCGACCCAAAGGTGGGGGTGGGGGGGGTGGTCTTGTTGGCGGTGTCGGCGATACCTTGTTACTTATCACATTTGCGGAGTTTTGTCGAGAACGTCTGGTACAGAAGGAGTGGCATGAGCATGTGGAAACAAACCACATGGTGCCCATCCCCTACTGCAGCCTTGTGACAGCAGTGTTCATCAAACAACTTCTACAAGATTTCTGGCGTCGTGCGTGTGGGCTTTGTTTTTCCGCTTGTACGGCCGTGCATGCACTGGTCGCAACTCACGAGAACTACCCCCTCTTCCACTGTTGCCTCGCCGTCGCATCCAGAAAGCTTCCCCGTGCGGACTGCAGGCCTGCAAGTTGTGCAACATTTGCGTGCGAGGCTTCAAGCTCGGCAAGGCCTCCCGACGGTTTGGACGGGGAGTGTACTTCAGTACCAAGTCTGCCAAGGCCAATGACTACGCGCAGGGGACAGAGAAAAAGGTGCGAAAAAAAAAAGATGTATGCAAGGAGGAAGGGCGGCCTCAACCGTTTTTGTTGTGGGGCATCTCCAAGACACCGTCGGCAACAAGCTTTGCCAACACATGAAGAATGTCTTGAGTACAGCTGGGAGAGTCCAAGTAGCCATGTCGAACACCGCCTACCTGGACCCGATGCTCTAACCCCGAAGTCCTTGTCCTGCTCGCCATCGATGTATACTTTCGTGTCTTGTTCCGTCGCATGGCCGCCTGTGCTTTGCAGGCAGAGGGAAGCGGGAAAAGGTTGCGATGTATTATTGTGGCCGATGTGGCAAAGGGGAGATCGTTAATCACCAAGGAGACTGGGTTTGACGGTGGCACCTACCCACCAGTAGGCCATGACTCCGTCCAGGCTGAGGTGAGGAGAACCGGTGTGCTGGCCATATTGTCGTCGTTGGCTGTTGTTGGCTGTTGTTTGTTGTTGCCTCCTGAAAAAAGAAGCTGATCGGACCCCGGTTCGTCAGACACGTCCTGTTTCGTAACCAACAAGGAAAAGGAACCGTGCCGCGCGGTCACCAGTTACCCCTAAATAGGTGTAGAGGACGAAAAGTACGAAGGCGCAGTGTTGGCTTCATCAATCGCCAAAGAAATGCTCCCGGTTGTCAGACCAAATCCAGATAGTCTAGACAAGAGAAAACAAATCAAATGGCAACGCAATCCGTGAAGGGAGAGGATAGCCTCACTAGGTAGGCCACGTATTAGAATACGTGTACCGTGACAAAAGTTGGACTGCCCTCGCTAGAGACGAATCGAAGCCCGGGGGCGCTCGATGCTATGTTGCTGTTCGCCGACGACCAGTATCATCCTTGCCCTTCGATGTCCCAAAATACTGCAAGGGGGGGGCTAAATAAATAGTACAACCGCTGGATTTTTCGCATATCTATCGCATGAGATAGTTCGTTCGCACCATTGACAGTGATCCGATGCACCTCAAGTTGCGAGTGAGCTCGCTCTCAGAAGTTTCAATGTCAACGACCCTTCCCATTATTCTTCTATGATCACGCGTTTCGTAAAATGTATTTGATACTTGAAGTAGCAGGGTTGCATTATGCTGTTCCTCGCAAGGTTGGCTGAAGGAGAACCTCCGCACGCTTTACAGCATGTGCTAGATGCATCCATTGTTCCTGACAGGAAACCTTCAGCGTTCGCGTTCCAAAGCAAGACGAACGCCGTCGCTTGGAACGCAAAACGTGTAGGGCGAATAAAATTCTGTAACCACGACCGAATGGTCGAAAGGAGGCATGCAATGGGACATCCTAAATATGCTATGATGACGGTACGCCTAGATGTAGGTTCCCTCTGACTGTGCATTGTGCACTGCACTCACACCGTCCTTCGCACCATGCAACAACACAACAACATTCGTCGCCAGGTTGGAAAAGGACTGGCCTTCGAGGAGCTGGTTGTGTACAAGGAAGAGGCCGCCCTACCGACACATCTCATCGTCTACACCCTTCCGTAGACCCCGCCACTACACTCTACAACACTCATCAGGAGAAGTCACGCCGGGCAACAGGATTCAAGCCACCATGCGCGGGGTAACTCGTCGGTTGCGTATTGTAGTGCCGCTGGAAACGCGCATCGAGATTGATGGGTGCCTGGACAGAATTGTTGTGAGCCACCTTTAGATTTTGCTTAGCACATGAGCGAGTGATGATACAAGACAAGAGATGCTATTTAGTTCACCGGGAGAACTTTCACCAGAATGTGGAAAACGAGTTCGTGAAGTTCGGGGCGAGGAGTCTAGCAATCAAGTGCGCATACGAGGAGTCAGGGATTTTGTGTCGGACTTCCTGCGGCCACAACCACTTCCTGATGGGTTTAGCATTCGTTGTAGCACGCTGATGTTTTTCGGTCATTTCTGGCTGGCTTGTTTGCGAAGAATGGTTGAATGATGGAGGCCTGCAGAGTCTCAGCCGAACGAAACAATAAGATAGATGTGTTGCCGACAGCTTGGTTTGGGTTACATGGGACTCTTGAGCCCAGTAGGGACGGAGCATGAATTCTCCAATGCGAGTTGAGTGCGCTGGAGATGTGGAGTCGAGGCAAGTGTTAACGACATCACCAACAAAGACTTCCAAGTACAAACGCGGGGGAAAACCGGGAACGCCTCTTTTGTAGATGATCCGCCGGTGAGGTGTCGGTTGTGCAGTCGGTTGTGCGTCAGCATGTTTCCCCTTGGGGTACCGTCGACGCATGAAAGATAGCTATGGACGGTGATGAACGAGCTTATTTGCCTAGATCATGGCTGCTGCTGTTTCCTGCAAAACACGTGCCCGTCCATGTGCGTTAGTGGCTTTTGTGTTGCGAACAACGCGCACCATACTATACGCGACTCGGACGTGGGGAAGGAGGGGAAATGACTGTCATAGTTCGCCTTGCTACAGCTGGTCGTCTCCTATTTAGTCGGACAATTTGTTGGGATACTATGATCGTCTCGTCTAGGGTCGGAAAATATAGTTCATTGGGTTGCCCTTGTTGGAAATATAGTTCATTGGGTTGCCCTTGTTTGGCCGCTACCCGCATGATAGGTCATAGAATTAGCTCGATTTATACGATTGTTGTCGAGAGGAGATTGAGGCTGGCTTTCTTTCCGGTGAAATGGTGAAAGGGCGGTCCTTTTCACCAGACGGAAACAACAACAAAAATGTGGAGACAAATGGAGTCCATAGGAAAAGAAGTCATGGGACGCTCTAGTCCCTTGCAGAAAGCCACGAATCGCACAATGGCGAGGACGGCAGGGAGGGTGGAGTCGAGGCGCATCAATAAGTGAAAGACTGCTGTTAGATATACTCGCAGCAGTATCTCGTCGTGAGGATCCCAGGGGGATACGTGTTGGGAATTCCACGTGTTGAAGGGTACCACCGGCGCAGTCACCGGGACCCTTTGGGCGTGGTCGGTGCGATGATGAGGCTTGCGTGCGTGCTGCGCACTTCTTCCCTCTCTCTCCACCACCACCACCGTCTCTCTCCAATCAAGTTTCCTTCTCCCACTCTCTCTCTAACTCTCTCTCAACCTCTCTCTCTCTCGGCCTAACACGGCCGACTACCCAGTGCCCCAAAGAAACGTCCAGAACGTGCTTGCTGCACCCCGCGTAGTTTACCTTTCACACTAGAGCGACGATATCACGGTATCTGCGCGCGGGCGTAGCCATCCGGGGGTTGTGCAGTCACGCGCAATCGGTAGACTCCCACAACAACATAAACCATGGAGGGCATCGACCTCTCCGCCCTTAGCGGGGAAGGGCTACAGCAAAAAGTGGAGGAGATCGTCCAGCAACGAGTACAAGCCGAACTCGAAGCCAACAGGATCAACGAGGGTGAAGTCACCTACGCCCAACCACCATCAGCCGGCAACCCAGTCCCACCTACCGGCAGCCACCCATCACCCTCCAGCCAGGGTAAAACAGCTACCTTCAACGACCCCAGCAGCGTCGCACACATCGTGGCGCGAGCGGCCAAGGCGACAGCTGAGGTCATCGCTGAACAACAGGGGTTTGCCCGCTCAGGCACGTTACGTGTCAATCCTGGCTCAGAAATAGAACCTTGGCTTGGTAGCTTGAAGAATGAGCAGGATTTGTATGTTATGTTTGATGATTTTCGCAGTAAGATAATTTCATGTTTTCAGGAGGAGGGTGTGCATGATGCGTTGGAACTGGAGGTCGAGGTCAAGGTCGGAAAGAGGGGTGTGGATACAGGAGGCCTTCGGAGACTTTTTGGGAATGGAGTGGTAGACAAGTCATTCAAACTGTGGAAAATCCTGATTAGCAAGGTTTTGTATCCCCCGATTCAGAGCTTAATTCTGGCGTGTGAGAGTCCCCAAAAGGGCTGGAAACTCGTGACAGAATTCAGCCAGGAGAAAAAGCAGTCAGAAAAGTCGAGGTTGGAGCAGGACTGGAAGGAGTTGGAGATGAGAGAGTCCGAGAGTCCACAGGATTACATTGCCCGCTCAGAGGCCCTTCGCCTGCGTCTCGCATCTGTAGGTACGATTAAGGATGAAACAGATGCCAACAAAGACATTGCTCGTGGCCTTCTCTCTTCGTTGTATGCCGTGCAAAAAGGAATACTGCTTGCCCATGATGTCCTGACGTTGCGTACCCTTGAGACTGTGGTGAGGGACGCCCACGTGGAGATGGAGCGCGAGAGGAGCAAGGGGGAGAGGCGCGAAGTGGAGCTCGCTCTCGTCGCGTCCGGCATGGGCCGGCGCGGCGGGGGAAGTGGGGGAGCATCCGGGGGTCAAGGCGGCGGTCAGGCAGCAGCTGGTGGCCAAAATCGTGACGGAGAGAAGAAAAATAGTGACGTGTTCAACGACGACCCCGGCGGATTTTGCCGCTACCACCAGTCCGAGCTTCACACCAACGAGCAGTGTCGTCTCCAGCAGCAACTGCGGCGCGCGCGTTCGAGAGAGGGCGCCCCGGAACGCCACTCGGGCGGCGGCAGCCGCGGTAGCGGCGGTAGCCAGCGAGGGGGTAGACCGCCGCCGGGACCAGGCCGCGGTGGCGGCCGATGGGTGAGGCTAGAAGAGCAGCAGCGCCACACCGGTCATGGTGGCGGCGGCTGGAGCCAAGCTTCACCCCCCCCGAGACCTCTTCGTGGACGTGGGCCTGGTGGTCGTCTGGGCGTCACCCGGGGGGTCGTGGGCCCGCAGGACGCCACAGCAGCGATGGGCGTGCCGAGAGAGAACGGGCAGGGAGAGGCCCGGGGCGCCCGCGTTCTGGCGACGGAAGAGAGTAGGCGTACGTTGTGTACTACGCCCACGATGATGGAGGCTACTATGAAGACTACGGCGACTACGACGACGGCTACTACTACGAAGACGGCTACCACGACGCTGGGTACGCCCACTACGCCGGCGGTGGGGACAGCTACAGCTACTCCTCAGAGTACGAAGACAGCCGTTCATCTGACGGCGGCATCCACTACGTGTACTACCTTCCTGCCGGCGAAGATTCGTCATCCGAGCAGCAACGTCAGCCCCCCCTCGGGAGCAGCAGCAGCACCGCTTCCTCCTCGTCCTCTACTCCTTCTCCTGGCGCGCCTCCATCTTCGGGCTACCTCCACCTCTGCACGGCACAATCGGTACCCCTAGGCAAGTCTCACCCTGACGATTGTTTTAGTAGGATAGGAGAGACGATTGGAGTAGAGACTGCTGAGTCTGCTTCGTCTTTGCTGAGTGTGGAATCTAGTGAGAGGCCGCCTGGTGGCGAGAGATGGGTAGCTGACTCAGGAGCCAGCAACAGTTTCACCAACAGCAGCCTACACATGTATGACCTGCAAGAGATCCCCGCCAG
>CACKRE030000402.1:8704-18983 GCA_902602495.3 Ectocarpus sp. CCAP 1310/34 | reverse complement strand
GCGACATGCGAGGACTGTACCAACACCTCAAGAGATCAGTGGGCCTCAGCGGGAGACAAGCGGGGGGACAGCAATTCGTCACGGTGAGCGAGATTCTTCAGCACCCAACTCAACATGAAATCCCCCAACCTGAACCCAGACATCATCACACGAGTGACGCAGCGGCCAGCGACACGTGACACTCAACGGTTGGGAGATGTGCCAGAACTCGAGGAGGTGGCACGGGCAACGAAAGGCCTCAAGAACTGGAAGGCACCCGGCCATGACTCCCTCCCTGCCGAGTTGCTCAAGATCGATGACGACGAACCCTTCGTCCTGGGACACCTCCATACCATCCTCGTCAAGGTGTGGAACGGAGGAGATATTCCGCGAGAGTGGAAGGATGCAACCATCAAGGTGCTGTACAAGAAGGGTGACCGGTCCAACTGTAACAACTACAGGGATATTTGCTACTATCTCACGTAGGCAAGGTTCCCATCAAGATCATCACCAACCGTCTAAGCGCCTTCTGCGAAGCCAACAACATCCTCCCGGAGGAACAGTGCGGAATTCGACCCGAGCGCTCCACCGTCGACATGCTGTTCGTCGTGCGCCAACTCCAGGAGCTGGGGCGGAGAAAAAAAATACCGCTCTACATGTGCTTCGTCGACTTGAACAAGGCGTATGATTCGGTGGACCGAGAGATGCTATGGAAGGTGCTGACCAGGGCCGGGATTCCCGCGAAGCTGATCGAAGTCATCCGCCAATTCCACGATGGAATGCGGGCCCGGGTGCGCATGACCGACGGAGAACTATCGGACTGGTTCTTCGTGACACAGGGCGTGCGACAAGGATGTGTGCTATCCCCACTGCTGTTCAACATCTTCTTCGCCGAGGTCCTCGAGGTCGTTGTCATCCGATTCAGCGAGGATGATGTTGTTCTGCGGAGCCTGGTGTGCTTGGAGGAGGGGAAGACGGAAGCGGGGGGGGGGGAGGAGACACCCCTTGACCGAGTACGGAGGGCAGTATGGGGGATGCTGTATGCCGATGATGCCGGCGTCGTATCGAGGTCTGCAGAAGGACTGGCGAGAATGATGACCATCATCGTTGACGGGTTCGGGGAGTTCGGGCTAACGGTGTCGGAGAAGAAGACGGAGACGCTCCTGATGCGCGCAAAGGACAAGCCGACTACCACATCACAGCCCGCCCCGCCTCCACCACTGACCATCGAAGCCGCGGGACAGAAATACGCCCAGACGACCGAGTCCCTGTACCTCGGTGGCCTCGTCAACGAACATGGCGACCTCACCCGGGGGATACTACAGGAGCAGAGGAGCGTGGGCGTGCCTCAGGCGATATGGCCGGGAGCTCTTCGACAGACCGCAAGCGCCATTCCGACTCAAGATCCGCCTGCTCCAGGCGGAGGCGATGGAGGCACTGCTGTACGGTTGCATGACATGGTCACCACTCAGAGGCAACTATCAGACGCTGCGGTCGATACACCACCGACTGCTCCTTCGAGTTACCGGGTACAAGCGCAAGAAAGACACCTACCGGCAGCTCTCTTACGCCCAGACGCTGAAGAGGGTCGAATGCCAGAGCGTTGAAGCCACGATCCGACAACGACGCCTACTGTTCGCGGGAGCATTGGCAAGGCAGCCGGACGGGCGACTCCCGAAACGACTGATGTTCGGCGAACTGGCAGGGGGGGAGAAGCGACGTAGGGGGGGACAGGAACAGAACTGGCCGAAGTGTGTGCTCGACGACCTGAAGGCATTCGGGGCCGACCACGGATCTACGAAAACCGATCCATGTTGTCTCGGAATCCCGGTACCGAAAGACACGACCCCGAAGGTAAAGTGGACGGAAGCCGCGAAGGTAGAGGGGGGAGTACCCTGGCATGCGGCGGTGCTGCAGGGAGCTGAGAGGTTCATGACCTCCTGGCACGAGAAGGAAGAAGAGGCCAGCCGACAACGGGCGCTCAAACGAAACCACAAGCCACCAACCAATGGGGCGGGAGGGGGGCAGGAGACGGACGAGACGGCGAGGGAAGAAAGCAAACGAGAAGAGACGGACCGAGTGGCGCGATACGTGCCGGATTGAATTTCTTTTAGCCAATTCCCCCCCCCCCAACGCTGCACCATTGCACCAACCCCCCGCTAGTGATGACGTACCAATACAATGTATCTTTGGTGGCCATGTTTGCGTGTTTGGTTGTCGTTAGTGGTCTCTCCACCGTGTGCCTTTTTCTGTCTCTTATTTCTTGTTGTTTTCGGCCTGGTTCCTTTTTGTCCTCTTATTATTTCATTTTCTCTTTTTTTCTTGCTGTTTCCTTTTATTTTTTTCTCTTTTTCTCTTTTTCTCTTTTTCTCTCGTTTTCTGTGCCAGATGGCCTTGTCTCTGCTTGCGTTGTGAAGTACCAAGATTGAACCAAGGGGGTGTACCTCATTCTCTCCGGCCCGTGATGGTGACTCCTAGTCTCAGTTGTAGAGGGAGTGGAGGACTCCAGAATATCTGTCGTTGATTTCTATTGACTTGCGGACCCCTCGGGGCCATTTCATTTGGGTGTACCTTTTTAGGGTAAGTTAGCCTGCGACCACGGGAATCGACCACGTCGAGTGTTGTATCAGTACGGACATACGAAGGTACTGGGTAGGAAGAGATCGGAACGGTTTTTAATGTGACGACAACAACAACAACAACAACAACAACAACAACACCCTTGTCAGAAGGTGATGTGCGGAGATACAATGATGGACAAAGGTTTCACCTAAGCCACTAGAGACACACATCATAAGTGATGGGTAAATTCGTGTACTATACCAGGTTACAACGTGAACCGTCACCTTGTCAAACGGGTCGATTGTAGACAGCAGAAAACAAAAGTACCTGTCACTCAAGACAACAGCATTAGTACAGAGTCGGATTATTTTCACACCAGCAGTGACGAAATCCTCTGGGGTGGCCGTGTGGCATTCGGTAGGTTTTGCGGCGCGTATTGGCAGCCATCGCTTTGAGCACATGCGTATGCATACATAGATAATGGGAAAAGTCTTTGATACAGCGTGAACCAGACGACTCACGCCTACAACATAGACTACGGTACTGCTAGACTGTTGTGATTCGTCAGCGAAAATTCTCAGTGCTTCCTACATTCTCCTTGAGACATTTCCTGGGAACGGTCCTGGCATTCGGTTCGTTCCGAATTTCGCCGCTTGTGTCGCGTACCGATGCACGCTGATGCTGTACTGCTGTAGCGAGAAAGGCTCTGGTCGTGACAGAATGAAGGCTTGGCAAAGAATGACCCACTGGCGTTGGTGCAGCTCAAAATGGTCGACGGCGAAGACTCCGCCGCAAGAAGGATCGGCGCAGGCCGAAGAAGAGACTACGCCACCAGCAAAAGCGGCGGCAGCACACATGATCTTGTTCGCAGGTGAGCTTGGGGGCATCTTGCCGCGGGTTGGGCAGGTTCAACCCGACGGCAATGGAGAGGAGGAGAAGACAAAGGTTGATCCATCCCGACAATCCTACGGACCCAAGGAGTCCCCGGGTGAAGACCCCGTCGACGAGAGACTGCTGAGAAAGCATGAAGGGTTGGTGCGCACGGGCAACGAAGAGGAGATGATCGAGGGACTGCATGTGTCCTTGCTAAAGCTACACGACATTCCGCGGAGAAGCGAGGAGATGGCCGCGGCCCGGTTGAAGGCCGTTGAGGACGAGAAGGCGGCCTTTGAGGTGGCCAAAAGAGAAGAGAAAGCGAAGACGACGATGCAGGAGAAAACCATGCATTTCCTTCGTCGGACGAATATCCAGGCGCAATCCGTGGAGATGAGCTGCGAAATCAGGTGGTGACGTTGCAGAAAGACAAAAACAGCCGAGGGCTGTCCCGTACAGAGGAGCAATAGAGCAGGAGCGGGTTGGCATTACTGGTGGAAAAAAACTTGCGGAAGCAGGTGGCAACGCTAACGCAGTCGCTCAGCCAGCAAGCCGGCGAAATTCGAAGTCTCTCGACTCAGCTGCAGGTGAAACTTGTTCGAAATTCGAAGTCTCGACTCAGCTGCAGGTGAAACTTGCTATCGGATCCTGACATGTAGACTATGTGTAGCAGAACATTCAACAAGGTGGGGGATGTTAATCGTAGATATCTATTTTGTAGGTTTGTGCTGCCGATCCGCTTTTCGGAGGATGTAAGGTGCCCCATCTGCGTGGTAGGTAGAAAAACAAGGAAAAAAACAATGGCGTACCCCGAAGGTACAGTACAATAGTACTGCCGTACAAAGTACAAGTTGGACGCCGCTGTCGAAGGTCTCTCGTTTGACCGACCCTGCCTATATGCACTCGGAACGAACGCACACTCATACCCTCCTTCGTGTTGTACAGAGGAAGAAAAAGAAGAACCACTGTAGGGGGTAGAATAAGTGCTGACCGAGAAGTAGATAGTACCATCAAGAGCGCTGCCTTCCCCCCTACTTTATTCGACGCCGTGTAAAGTGGGATAACCTTCTTCGTGGTCGCCGATGTGTCGATCGCTCGTGTTGCTAGGGTCTAGAGGTGAACAAAGTGCCGCTCATTGGGGGTCTTATCACCGTCTTGAGCAGCCAGGGTGCAAGTGCCACGTTTATCCCCCTGGGTATCGCCCATCCAGACTGCACCCGGCTGCGGGCCGACTTCTACCCCGGTTGGGAGGCGCCTAGCGGGTAGCAATAGTGCGAATGTTCAGGATCACGGTGCGGCCCTCTCCAGACGAAGTCATGTGGTAAAGGTTATTGATATTGACCAGCTTGGCTGTGCGCCGCTTGAGCATATTTTTGCTGTAGCACGGTGTTCAGTCTGTCGGTGTTATTGTCCCCGCATTCAGTGCTGATCGCAGAACGGTAAGCTAGACGCACACACACCCCGGAGCTTTCTCATCAAAAGGGTTGTACAAGAATATTTTGCAACAAATCTTAGTCTTTGTTGGAAGAGAACCTTGTTACAGAGTAGTGTGTCCTCCTATTCGTAGTTGATTGGAATTTAGGTGGCGCCAGGACGGCACGTTGTTGGAGGTTGAATTCCTCCTTGTTCTTCGTGTAACGACTACCACCGTGTAACGATACGGCGTCAAGACACTGTGACTTGAAATGGCCATCGGTGGGCAATACAAAGTGGAGGGCCGCGTGTTCTTGTAGAAAGCCGATGCCCCGAAAGTGCCGGTCTGCCCTTTCGGCCAACAACGCCGGGGTGCTGACGAAATTTGAATTGTCGCGACCTGCCTCCTCCTCAAGGTTTCCGAAAGTGTTCGTCAGAAGCACCTAAACTACGTACGGCGGTTCGGGAATGTCGACCAACGCTTCCATGGAACCTCTTGCCGAAGCTCATGCAACTTTATCCTCGACCCGAAGGTGGGCTGGGCTGGCGAATCGCTGTTCAGGATTTTCTATGGTGTTTGTCGAATTCGTACGTATCAGAACGCTGGCCCGTGCGGGCAGCAGGGCTGCAACCTTGCGACATTTGCTTGCAAGGCTTCAAGCTCGGGAAGACCTCGACGCGGTTCGGGCCGGGAGTGTACTTCAGCAAGTCCGCTACCAAAGCCAGTTCGTACGCTTTGGGCACTGAGGAGAAGGTACGCATGTTTCCGGTTCCTATTTCGTTTGTGGGGCATCTCATAGATCTCGTAGACGCCCCCAGCAATACGTGGAGCCACCACATGAAACGGATCTTGAGTACCGGTGGGAGTGCCCCAAAAGACAACTCGATTATCTCCCCTGGAAGCAATGCTCGAGCCGCTATAATGTGTCTTTTTGACCCCGTGTTCATTTCCCTCTCACACCCTCTTGCGGTTTTCTCGGCTTTGGTCCCGAAGGACCGAAGGAGAACGGGAATAAATTGCGATGCATCTCCGTGGCAGACGTGGCGAAGGGGAGAGCCTACATCACCAAGAAGAAAGGGTTTGACGCTAGCAGGTACCCACCCGTAGGCCACGACTCCGTCCAGGGTGAGGTGAGGAGAGGTAATTTCATAGTTGCTGTTGTTATTTCGGCACGGTCCTCTTCTCGTTGAATGCTGACCTGCTCTCCGACACGTCCTTTTTCGAGCACTTCAAGCTACCCCCAAACATGTGCCGAGAAATCGACGTGGGAAACAGGCAGGGCTTATTCGATAAAGGCTGACCATTTGACTACGTGCACAGTCACCGATGAATGTGCATGTAGTCCAATGGTCAGCCTTTATCGAATAAAAGATACACTCTCGGCGCGTAGCCAAACCCAGTGGATCTGATAGTGTTGTGGGATTTGAACGCGTAGGAAGGTACAAACGGTAGTGCGGGCTAATGCTCAGAGAAAAGTGCGGAAGATGCAACTCCCCACGGAAGGACAAAGCAGGGGACAGGATCTAGTAGCCCCTGCTTTAGCAGCTGATCCTGGCCCCATCCTAGTCAGTCCTCTATCTTCCCTTGGCAACAGCTACCGCTGTTCCACACGAGTTAATAACAAGTGAGTTCGTCTTCACGGGTCTCCCAGATTGCACCGAGCGTGCATGTCCTTTACACTTGGCGGCTATCGTGGTTCATCTTATTTTTCGCTGACTTCGACCCGTGGCTCTCTGCAGTCTCGCCGGTCTAACCACCGCGCCCCTGCGTCTTCGGGCCAGTGGGCATCCGGCTCCGCACAGAACCCTATAGTTGTGCCCGTGCAACCTCAAGCCACGGATCCTTTCACGCACAACTACAACTCGTGGCCTGCTTCGCAAGCCGACTGGTCTGATGTATACGCCCTCACCGCCAATTTTCGTAACACCGATGATCCTTTTTTATGGACTCCTTTGTTGACACAAGAGGCTCGTTCGCAAGCCTTTCGCGAAAACAGAAACCGCTGTCTGAACTGCTCGCGTGATGACCATTCCATGAAGCAATGTGCTCCCCCTTTCAAGAATTCTAGTGGGTTGTTGAATCCCGCGTTGGGTCACCTCAATGATGACTCTGCTGCTTTTAGGCGTTGGCAAGGTCGCATGCGATCCTTCAGGCGTAAGCGTTCAGATGGACGCAACAACAATCAGGGTAGACGCCATCGGCAGTCTTCTTCCTCCTCCTCTCAGCGTAGAAACCACGCTGGGCCTCGCCGTTCCGACGGTGGTAGTTCCTCTCACAATCACCACCAACAATCACACCACGGTGGTCAAACCTCGGGACATTCCGCGGGTAACCATCATCACACACCACAGACGTCTGGCAACACCCACCACCCTGGTGCTCTGTCCGTCTATCAACCCCAATCGCATGCTCAAACTGGTCCCTCGTCTGGCGTCATGGTTTCGACCAATCACAACGCACGCTAGCCTGGTACCTTCCACAATGGCGGCCGTTCGCGTATCGGATGACTTCCCGACGGTGGTTCGCCTCCTTCCCTCGGACCGCCTCCAGCATCTTTGGGAACTTCGTCTCGCTCAAAACAAGACGCGCGTGTATCACCCTCAGTTGCCTCTAGCACTAAGGTCTTAGGCACCGACAAAAGTACTTCGGTACATGTTCTCCCTACGCGCTCTGTTGCCTCTAGCACTCCGGTCTTAAGCAACGACAACAATACTTCGGTAAATGTTCTCCCTACGCGCTCTGTTGCCTCTAGCACTTCGGTCCGAAGCAACTACAACAATACTTCGGTAAATGTTCTCCCCACGCGCTCTCGCACTTCGGTGCCATCCAATGACAGCGGTAGTCGGATACACGCTGTTTCTTCAAGTGTCGATCAGGTCGGTATTCAGCCAAATGCTCAAATCCCACCTTCGCCATCGCACTTATCGTCTGCGACCTCTGCACCCTCGCCTCNCTAGCCTGGTACCTTCCACAATGGCGGCCGTTCGCGTATCGGATGACTTCCCGACGGTGGTTCGCCTCCTTCCCTCGGACCGCCTCCAGCATCTTTGGGAACTTCGTCTCGCTCAAAACAAGACGCGCGTGTATCACCCTCAGTTGCCTCTAGCACTAAGGTCTTAGGCACCGACAAAAGTACTTCGGTACATGTTCTCCCTACGCGCTCTGTTGCCTCTAGCACTCCGGTCTTAAGCAACGACAACAATACTTCGGTAAATGTTCTCCCTACGCGCTCTGTTGCCTCTAGCACTTCGGTCCGAAGCAACTACAACAATACTTCGGTAAATGTTCTCCCCACGCGCTCTCGCACTTCGGTGCCATCCAATGACAGCGGTAGTCGGATACACGCTGTTTCTTCAAGTGTCGATCAGGTCGGTATTCAGCCANTAAGGTCTTAGGCACCGACAAAAGTACTTCGGTACATGTTCTCCCTACGCGCTCTGTTGCCTCTAGCACTTCGGTCCGAAGCAACTACAACAATACTTCGGTAAATGTTCTCCCCACGCGCTCTCGCACTTCGGTGCCATCCAATGACAGCGGTAGTCGGATACACGCTGTTTCTTCAAGTGTCGATCAGGTCGGTATTCAGCCAAATGCTCAAATCCCACCTTCGCCATCGCACTTATCGTCTGCGACCTCTGCACCCTCGCCTCGTCGGATTGCTGCTTCGTCGGAAACTAATCAGTCTGACGTGAGTGCTGTGTTGAGGTGTCGGAACAGACCTGTTGGACCTTCGGGGCCAAAGAGTTCTCCTCGTTCGTCGAGCACCTCGCGTTCGCTCTCCCCGTCGTCTGCAGATGGGATCGGCAGTAGCCATGACCTTTGGACGATTGATTATAAATTGCCCGAATTGATTGCCTCAGGTTCTTCTTCGGATACGCTCAATTCGTCTATGCTCGCTTCCGTTGAAGGTCCGCCTTCGACTGTTGCACCGATAGCTAACTTGACTGTTTCCAACCGGCAAGTTTTAGGGTCAAATTCGTCTTGCTTCGAATCGCCTTGTCCCCCTGGTTCCGACCACCGGACATCCTCAGATTCCGCCACGCGACATTTCGACCGTGGGTCGTCTTTACAAGCCCCACCTTCTCCGACGCACGCTCGCAGAACGGCACCCACTTCTGGGCTGCTGCGACCAACGTCGACAGTGTTGACACCACCGCTTCGGGGGGACGCCCCCGAAGTGACCTCCGAACAGCCGGCGGTCTCGCGTACCTTGCCACGGGGGAATAGCCAGGAGCGCCATGCTCGGTTCAGTTCTTTAACTAACCCGGCTTTGGCAGCCGTTCCCAGCGAAAGCGACCTGTTGCCGAACACGTTACGAGGCGTTTCTTCAGGTTTAGAATTGGGGTGCACCCAGCCCAGTGTTGCCGGCCCAATTACGAACAATCCGACTCAAGTCGATTCTTCGTCAGTTCCCGCATCTTCGGCTGCGACTCCAGCTTCGTCTAACAGCACTCAGGGCGCTCCGGCCTCTGTTGCTTCGGCCGGTTTCGACCCGTCTACCGAGTATTGTACTCCAGACATGGTTTTCTTTTGGAAGCCGCCCTCGCCTTTTTCCCAATGAACACCGTCGACCTTCACGGTCGATGGCGTTGTTTACACGTGTGCCGAACAGTGTTTCACTGCAGAAAAAGCCCATCTTTTCGGAAATTGCTGTGCTTTGCACAACATCATGCGAGTGTCAGACCTGGCCTTACACAACAAGTTTGGCCGTGAGGTTCGTGGTTTCGACCAATCTCTTTGGGAACAAGAACGCGAAATCATTGTGCTCACCGGCTCTTACGCAACATTTAGTCAAAATTCCGAGTTACGAAATCATCTCCTCGGATCTGGTGACAAAATCCTTGCCGAAGCCAGTCCTTACGACCGTGTTTGGGGCATTGGCCTCCAGGCCGATCATCCTGACGCTGGATGAAAATCTAGATGGCGCGGCCTCAACCTGTTAGGCACCGCCCTACAGAACGTACGCAGTCTTTTACGACACCGCGCCCCTCCTCCCGAGCGCAGCTTTCGTTTGCTGCCTCCGACCGACCACATTCCGACGTCGTCCCTTCATTCTGCGGTGTATGAAGTTAACCCTCCCACACACCAGCGCCTTCGGACGGCTTCGTGCCCTCCATCGACCGACCGGTTCGCGTCATTTTCGCAATACGCTCGGAATGTCCCGTCGGATCACGACATCGCCGTTTGGGTCGTGTCTTCAGAATACATCCCGTCGTCCTCCTCCTCGCTCCCATAGCAAGGTCCGGATTTGGTTGGTGGTGTTGTCACCATCGATGACGACTCTTTCACCACCAGAATCCTCCTCCACAGCGGTTCGGCCTCTATGCAGTTTGGGTGTATCGCTATTTTGGATACGGGTTCTCCACAGTCATTTATTAGTGTTTCTGCATGGGAATCCATGAAAGCGGCTTCGGCTGCTTCGTCGTTGTCTGAAAAACACATCCAACCTCG